>JASPKZ010010465.1:0-62808 GCA_030220185.1 Diploptera punctata
TAAGAGTATGTTTTCTTCTCAAATCCAGGCTGATTTGTAGTTGCCAGTAACAGCCAGACGACTAAGACAATTCTGTCAGAAGAACAAGAACCTAACATTTAAAATAATAAACACCTCTGAACGATGCACATAAGAAAGTTAGAATGACTTTTGTTGAAGAACACATGTCCTGGACCTCAGAATGGAATAACGTAATGTTCAGTGATGATAAGAAGTTTAATCTGGACGAGCCTGATGGCCTTCAGTACCTCCGTACTGAAGAGCAAGTTAGAATGAGTAGAAACTTCGGTGGTGGGAGGCGTTATGATTTTGGCAGCATTCTGCTATAAAGGAAGATCAAAAATATCATGGAATACGCACGAAGATGAATTCTGAGTCCTACACTGAGGAACTTCTGGAGTCCTAATTGATAAGAATGTATGAGGAATTTGGCGAAGATCTAATTTTTCAGCCAGATAATGCTTCCATTCACGTGTCTGCCAAATCAATGGAGTGGTTCTGGAAGAAACAAATACCACTTTTGACGTGGCCAGTCAGAAGTCCTGATTTAAATCCGATTGAGAACTTATGGGGGATCTTGGCAAGGCGTGTGTATCGCAATGGACGACAGTTTGGGACAGTGACTGAGCAAAACAATATTATTCAGGAAGAGTGGGCTTCAATCTCAGTGGAATAAATGAACACCCTCATCAAGTCAATGCCAAAGAGAATCTTCCAAGTAATTAAGAACAATGGAGTTTCAACTAAATTTTAGAACTTTGTTGTAAACTTTGCGCTCAGTCTTTTTGGTTTAATCTGTGAAATACACAAAGTGCCTTTATACTAATTTCCACCCATATGTGAGAGTCGTTTCATTTTTCATGTTCCTTTTTAGACGGAAATGGATAATTAATTTTGACATTATTTGTGTGTGTTTTATACTCAATCACCTCCTAAGTTAAAATAGAAAAATGCCAAAGAAAGAGTAAATAAACTTGTGTTCACCCTTTTAACAAGTAGCTTTATACCAATTTCCTCCACTGCATTTGCATATATAAAATTCTACTACACATTTCGTTTATAAACAAGGCGTTCGCAATTCTTAGTCTACTCAAAAATAAACATTTACGTACATAGAACAAAATAGAAGAATATTCGTCCCAGTGGCCAGTCGGGGTGAGTGGCTCCCACGCGCATTCGTTCCAAATTTTGGCCAAACGTTTCAGCCGATGGATTATAAATGACCCCAAATTCAAACTTGTAGCTGCATAAGAAAAATAAAGATAAAAATACAAATAGTATTTTTGGTAAAAGTTTCTTTCTCAGGATCTACTCGACAGATTTTTATGAACAAAATAATTGTTGTGAATATGTTAAAGACGATTCACAGAAAAAAAATCAATAACTATATCCCACGAACGTAACTACCCGAAAAAAATAGTTTTCGTGATATTTGTTTGCTAACTCGCTCACGAAATACAATTACCAGCTTCTCTTATTAGACGATCGGACCACTTTCTACAACATATAATTTTTCCAAGTCGATCGAAGAGATGGAGCAGGATAATTAAAATAAATATTTGTTACACATTTTATCTATTTTTTAAAGAATTCGTACAATTTAATTATACTTTCGATCAATTTTTGGTGCTGTGTCATTTGCGTTACTGGCCGATGAAGATTTTCACTGCCTCCCTTATTCATCGTCGCTATCATCATTGATGATGGCAGTTGTATTCTTCGTTGCGAAAAATTTACTCAGAAACGCAGGTGGTCGTACAATCTTGGACAAATATCTTCCATGTGCCAGGTAATATATGATTGCAGCTACATGAGAACAGCAACCGACAGTCCTCGTCCCATTGGCGCATTCACAATAAAGTCTTGTGATTCTTTTTGTGCCAATACTGTGAGGGGTATATTCAACGAAGCAGCGATAAACGTTCCTGGATATGTGGTGAGACTGAACTTGAAGCTTCATAATGTTTTCTTATCTTTGATGAATTGTATGTTTACGTTCCCAGCATCGTCAATCATTGTGCAAGATATGATATGACTTGTGAAAACTGATATGACCCGGTGAACAGAATTTTAGCTCTCTCACAGTCATTTCCGGAAAATCTAGTAGATCCTCCGATGAAATACTTTGAAAATATTTATTCTTACGAAGCCATCCTTTCTCTTCAACTTCAATCGCTAACGTATTTTCGACACTGTTCTGAATTTTCATTCTATCTACGACTTCATCTGCACATTCTGCATCGGATGTTAAACGCTTTCCAAACTTATTTTGCAGATATGATGCTAGTCTAAAGTAACTACCCACGTTTGGAAGCATTTTTTATCTAATTTTTATCAAGAACTTGACATTTCTGTTTGATTATACCATGAACAGATTCAACTGGCCAACGAACGTTTGTCACGAAGCGCGACTCATTCGATTTTTGAACTAATAACTGAGAACGCCTTCCTTTAAGTGCTGGCATCAGTACTCGAAAACCTTTCGATTCTAAGTTAGATTTTACATCATGAAAGCCACGGTATTGAACGAAAGTGTCTCCTTCTTTCAACAGTGTGCCGTTTGGTTCATCTATCACACTTCGCAGTACCTCCGCATCATTCTGATTCGCTAAGTAAGGTCCCAGCATATCGACTACACATCCATCAGTTGTGCAAATCATGAAAGGCTTGCACAGTGGAATGTTCGTCTGACCCGAGAAGAATTTCCGTTGGTACTCGTTATTGGAACTATTCTGATGACGTGCATAAGTTCCATTGCAAATGAGCATCAGGTTATCATACAGTCTTTTTGCAATGTCCGTTGAGTGATTCTCTATAAGATCATCTCTTTGCATAGCGGATATTCCGAAGTGATAAAGAAGAATATCTTGCTCCAAGGATTTTATTACCGATGCTGAAAAGTCTGACACTGACTATTCTCGTTCTAGTTGTAAGACAGTTGCGATTATTTTGTTCCAATTCCCTGTCCGGAGTTTGAATAAAAAAAAGACGAGTGCTTGCGTCACTGTACGTATGGAATTGCTTCGCACTGAAGTTAACATGTCCCGTATTTCCATTATGTTTTCTGAGCTCGTACCAGTGAATTTGCGCAGTTGTTCTACCGACCATCTCAAATCTCCAGTTCTGTCGAATACTGCAGAGTCACATTCGACTGCTAAAGACTGCGTTTTTTTTTCTGTGAATCGCTTTGAATATATTTACAACATAATTTTTTTCATAAAAATCAGTCCAGAGATCCTGAGAGAAAAATCTTCACCAAAAATATTAGTTGTACTTTTATCTTTGTCCCTGGTGCAGCTACAGGGTTGAAATTTAGAGTGAGTTTGTAGCCCATCAGACGCAACTTTTGGCCAAAATTTGGAGCGAATGCGCGTGGAGGCCGCTCGCCTCTACTTAGCCCGTTATGGCCTTTGTTTAAATTAATACTGTAATTCCTTTTTTTCAGTTATTTTTCATTGAATTTTAAAGTTATTAGGAAGAAATCGCATCATATTTACTCGAAATTCCAATTCAATACGAATGTGAAGAACATGATAAATCAGTCGTCTACAACGAAAAAAAAAATCAACTTGAAAATTTCAAGTAGTCAAAAAAAATGGTGGACATTCAAAGCATTGTTTCATGTTCTGCGTTTGACAAAAAATCCAAGAAAGGATAAGGTCAGAAGTAGCACAACAAGGGCAATTATGCAAGTTGAAAAAAATATTAGAATAAATAGAAGAAAAAGTTTGGAATGATATAGATACCTCATAAGAATGAATGAAGAGAGAATATCAAAGAAGATCCTTAATTGGAAAGCTAATGGAAATAGTGGAGGAGGCAGATGTGGAGAACGTTGGATAGATGGATTGAGGAGAAGTATGGAAGTTTTGGTTTGAAGGAGAAACGCTGTACTGTGGAATATTCCAAATAAAATGCTTAGTATTCAGAAATTAGGACAGTACATACTTATTCACTTCAAAATCCTTAATATAAATACTTCCAACCTCTATAACAGGAAATGTGGAGTATTTATTCTTTGTAATCATTATAACACCTGTTCCAGGAAACTTTAGAGTAGATTTAGAATAGAATATATTTATTAGCCAGTTAGAGTTAAGACCATGTGGCCTTCTCTTCCACTCACCAGGACAAACATATGTTACATATAAATACAAAAAAGTACGATAATACTCAAACTAAACAATTAATTATCTGTCAAATTGAATAATCATGAATATAATGTCTAATAATACAATGAAATAAAATAAAATTAATGATGTAATGAATACAGAAAGGAATAACAGCTCGAATCTACTATACATAAAAAGAAAAGAAAGAAAAATATACAAAGAAAGTAATAAACTATAATGAATTAATCTATACTTTTTATACAAGGCATTAGGTAAATATATTAACGAATCTTAAATCTAATTTATTAAATAATGAAAAAACACATTATTAATTTTTAAAAAGTAATATTAGTGAGTTGTTTCTGTTAGTAATTGTATTTTCAATTTGTTTCTGAAAGATGGTAAAGTTTGGCAGTCTCTGACATAGGGTGGAAGGGAATTCCATGTTCTAGCAAGAGAAACTGTAAAAGATTTCGAATAATAGGTAGTATGATGAGGAGGGATATAAAGGACACTGTGCTCAAGGGATCGGGTATCTAATTTATGTGTATCAGAGAGTCTAGTGAAGCGGTGTGATAAATAATAAGGTAATGATGTGTGTAATGTGTTAAAATGAAGGGATAGGGATTGGATGGATCTACGATTTTCTACTTTAAGGCACTTGAAAATCATATTAATAATTCAAATACAAATTTGGGAATGATGGAGCAAAATTTAATTTTCACATGCTATATCAAATTGTATGTGGAACTTAATTTCGCATGGTCTCAGTAGTAATGCCCATTTCAACAATAAATAACCTGCTAAAAATGTGGTGACCGTTATTTTCCCCAAGTTGAGTTTTTCTGAAAATTATTTGTTAATGAGACATGGGGCCATTTTACGTTAAAAGAATTGTGGCCAACTATTCAAGTATATTACATGTGCCTGTATTAAATAAGGAAATAAATTCAGCTTTAAGGCTAACTGCACGACAATACAAAGTTCAAAACACGATTTGAACCAAACAAAAATAAAGCGGCCTTATCTGCAAAGTATGTTATATCAATAGAAATACTTAAATTATTTATATTTTTCTAATATTGTACTTTTGTGAACATGCATTTTCGCAAAAGCATAGCACACTTTGTTTGTATGTATATATTACATACGGACAGTTCATCTATTTATTTCACTCTTGTTCTTACAGTAAAACATAAAGTTACCGCTTACTAGGTTCATGGGTATCCCGTATACAAGTAACAACTGCGAATTTATTCTCTATGAAAACTATAAAAAATTCGCTTAAGGGAATTACACGCGAGGTGGTTTGTTATTTATATGATTTTTTTTTTCAATTTTTCTTCTTCGTGTATATATATATATATATATATATATACATATTCGGCAGCAAAAGAAGCATTAGGCACAATAAATAAAAAACAAAATACACTAGATTAGTGGAATGATGATATTGAAGAATTAACCAAAAAGAAGAAAAAATGCTACTTAGAATGGTTGGCAAATAAAGCAAACAGAAAATTGGATAGAATACAAGAGAACAAACGCCAAAGTTAAAAGGAAAGTGATAGAAGAAAAAAACAAATTATAGAAAAACAAATGCCAAGAAATAGAAAGTTATATAGGAGGATCACAATCATCAGAAGTATAGAGATTTCTAAAAACACTGAAAACCAACCAAGGATCCAGCAAGATAAATCTGTTAGTAAAATCAGACGCAGAAAAACATTACAAAGCTTTACTGTCAGAAACTAGAAATGGGTTAATGGAAACAACAGAAAATCCAACTATAGAAATGAACGCCCTGGAATTTGATACAATAGATATAGAATTAGAAATTCAAACCCTAAAAAATAAAAAGGCACCAGGGCCGGGAAACATACCCAATGAGTTAATTAAATATGGCCCAAAAAAATTAATAGGTAGATTGAGGGACTTGTTTAATAAGTGCATTGCAATACAGAAGATTCCTGATGAATGGAAAATAAGCTACATTGTACCAATATACAAGAAGGGCGATAGAAGAGACGCAAAAAACTACAGAGGGCTAAGTATAAATAACACATTATATAGAATATTTACAAAGTTATTAAAAACAAAGTTACAAAAAAATATTAAAGACAAATTAGGAGAAGATCAAAATGTATTCAGACCAGGAAGGTCATGTGTTGACAATATATTTGCAATACAACAGTTAATTGAAAAACGGACTGCAGTTGGAGAAGAAACCCATTTGACAATGATAGATTTAGAGAAAGCTTATGATTCAATTCCGAGGAACAAATTATGGGAAGTATTGGAGAAATACAATATTGATAAAACCTAATAGAAATTATTAAACAAATCTATAAAGATAACTCCGCTTATGTTAAAATTGGAAATATAATGTCTAATCCTATAAAAACCTCAAAGGGATTGAAACAAGGGTGCAGTCTATCACCAATTTATTTAATATTATGTAGAATTTATATTAACGAAATGGAAACAAGCTGCAAAGGTATGGGGATCCCAATAGGCAACAGATTTTTGCTGACATTACAATTTGCCGATGATCAACTGGTTTTAGCGCAAGACAAATTTGATATGGAATTCATGATAAAAAGGTTGAAAAACGCATATGAATCATGGGGTTTCACAGTAAATTTACAAAAAACAGAATATCTGGCAATAATTAGCAATGAACGAGAAAATTTAATATTGGAAGAAGGAATCCAAATAAAGCAAGTGAAACAAACTAAATATTTGGGAATGATTATGGATAACATCGAAGGTATAGGCAAAGAGAACATAAAATATAGAATTGAATTGAGTAGCAAAATAATATCATTGTTAAATTCCATATGGTGGGATAAGCATATTTGGAAGACACAACAAAATATATTGGTAAAACATTGGTGGAATCTGTTGCAATGTACGGAAGTGAGGTATGAACAATCATTAAGCATTACAAGAATAGACTAATAGCTCTAGAAATGGATTATTTACGAAGAAGTGCCAGAAAGTCTAAATTAGAACATGTCACAAATAAGGAAATTAGAAACATAATGGAAGCAGAAGAAAGCATAATTGAAAGAATTGAGGAGAAGGAATTAAAGTGGTTAGGACATGTTTTAAGAATGGAAGATGAGCGATGGCCGAAGCAACTATATGAATGGCATCCGAACAGAAGAAGAAAAGAGGAAGACCAAGGTTAACACGGAAGGAAACATGAAGACAGTAATGCAAGCTAGAGGGCTAAGCATCGAAGATGCCCAAGATCGTAGGCTTTGGAGGTTTGGCAATGGAAGACGGCAGCAGCTGTAAAAACCCGAAGATATATATGTTTATATATATATATATATATATATGTACTGGAAGTTCCGGCCACGCGTTGCTGTGGCCAAGGTATACGTTAAAAATATAAATTAAGTTGCTGTCTTTCAACCAGATTACTTAAAAACTAATACTTACACACGAAATTAATAAGTTTGAAAATAAAATAAACACTGAACACACTTAAATTATGAAATAATCATATTTGTAATTCAATTGAAATTCGCAGTTGCGACAAAAAAACACAACCATCTGGATCTCTCTTTGTTAACAATAAACCAATTACCATACCAAATTACCTTACCACCGCCATCTGTTAGAATCGTATGGAACTCACAGATAATTACACCGCCATCTGTTAGAATCGTATGGAACTCACAGATAATTATAACTCTTTGTTAATAATAAACAAATAATTTGCAATAAAAATAATGCGACTATAAATTTAGTTATAAACTACCGTAAGTCTCAAGTGGATCAAACTGCACACAGTGTGCAACATTTTATTAAAATCGATTCAGTAGTTTAGGATTCCATCGCGGACAAACAACGTGACACGAAATTTATATATATATATATATATATATATATATATATATATGGTATAGCGTTAGGAGCATGTATTCAGGAAATCCTGGTTCTATTTTTAATTCCGATTACTTTCACTGTTCACCCAGGTTACTCCCATCGTCAAGTGGTGTGAAATTTGATAACCAGCCACATCTTATAGAAGGATAAAGTGATTAACAATAAAATTAATAATAATCATTGAAAATAAATAATCTTGTTCCTTCCAAGCATATGGCACACAATACAATACAGGACTTATTGAATACATCTTCATCCATCCATAGTAATTCTACCCGAAGGCAGGTCCTTCACTGCAATCATACACATTTTCATGCTATGCTTGCAGCTTTACTAGGGAATTGTAGGTGTGGTAGCTTCCCGTTGCTTTCCACACCGGTGAAGGATGATGATGATAATGATGACGATGGCCATATGATTTCGGGGACTGTTTGGGCCTTAAAGTCTTCCTGACATTTGTCTTACAGGTAAGGAAAAAACCCCGATAGAAACCTCACCCAGAAAAACTGCCCCGACCGGGGATCGAACCCGGACCCACTGCGTGACAAGGCAGTACGCTACCTCGAGACCACAGTGGTGGACTTGAATACATCTATATTTCCTGTTTCTGATATGAACTTACATTTCAAAGCTTCTATAGATATTAAAGGAAAACAAATAATAATATGGAATTAAATTATGTGCGCTGGAGAAGAATATAAGTTGCTAAAATATAGAAAGCAGCTACTGTACTGGACAACAAAACATTAAAAAAGGAAAATACCGAAATTGGTTTTGATAGTGAAAAAGTAATTTACTTACCCTGTGACAGTTTGATAATAAGTCACGGCGTAAAATTCGCCATCGAATCTAAAATGTACTAGTATATTATTTAACTTGTCGAAAAGATTCGGAGATGAATAAACTATATACCCATATCCTTTAATCTGAAAACATACAAAATTCAAGAGTCGTTAGTTGGTCCCTAAGGACTCAAATTTATACTAAATAAATAATAATGTTATAGCTTAAGAAGTACTCAAAGTATTGTCTTTTCCTTTTCACTCAACAGAAGCCAGTTTGTAGCTTCGATTTGGAATTTGATAAGACATATCTGATTACATAGAGCAACAAAAAAGAACCTTTTTTTTGTCTCTGAAAAAGAAACATGTGATTCTAATAGTATTTTTTCTTCTGTATTCAAATATGATATCGGTTTTTCTGTATCACGCAAGGTTTCCGAGAGACAGTCATTTATAATTTCAAACATTTTAATATTATCTACATTCGTAACTACACAATAATCGAAAATTGGGACTCGCCAAGAAAGTAAGAAATGACAATTTTCTGCTATATTCGACTCTGGAGCATCCCTCTTCATGGCCAACAATAATCGGCCAGCATATTAAGATTTCATTTGCCTTGATATCTTTTCCATAGCTGAAATCTACTCATGAAAGTGTTCCCCGTTTTTTATTTTACACAGGACAAATTGACGAAAAAACGTTTATTAAAAAAAATTATTTAAATTCATTAATTGAAATTGAAATAAAAAATCTGTGGGTGATGGAGAAATTCCGAATACATATTTGAAAACACGATAAAAGAACTGCATTAAGTACAACTATTGGTACTCATGAGACAAAAATCATGTTGACCGGTGTAATCTGTTATATTCCATAGGCACTCATGATCATGTTGACCGGTGTAATCTGTTATATTCCATAGGCACTCATGATGATGTTGACCGGTGTAATCTGTTATATTCCATAGGCACTCATGATGATGTTGACCGGTGTAATCTGTTATTTCCATAGGCACTCATGATCATGTTGACCGGTGTAATCTGTTATATTCCATAGGCACTCATGATGATGTTGACCGGTGTAATCTGTTATATTCCATAGGCACTCATGATGATGTTGACCGGTGTAATCTGTTATATTCCATAGGCACTCATGATCATGTTGACCGGTGTAATCTGTTATATTCCATAGGGCACTCATGATCATGTTGACCGGTGTAATCTGTTATATTCCATAGGCACTCATGATCATGTTGACCGGTGTAATCTGTTATATTCCATAGGCACTCATGATCATGTTGACCGGTGTAATCTGTTATATTCCTAGGCACTCATGATCATGTTGACCGGTGTAATCTGTTATATTCCATAGGCACTCATGATCATGTTGACCGGTGTAATCTGTTATATTCCATAGGCACTCATGATCATGTTGACCGGTGTAATCTGTTATATTCCATAGGCACTCATGATCATGTTGACCGGTGTAATCTGTTATATTCCATAGGCACTCATGATCATGTTGACCGGTGTAATCTGTTATATTCCATAGGCACTCATGATCATGTTGACCGTGTAATCTTTTATATTCCATAGGCACTCATGATCATTTGACCGGTGTAATCTGTTATATTCCATAGGCACTCATGGATCATGTTGACCGGTGTACTCTGTTATATTCCATAGGCACTCATGATCATGTTGACCGGTGTAATCTGTTATATTCCATAGGCACTCATGATCATGTTGACCGGTGTAATCTGTTATATTCCATAGGCACTCATGATCATGTTGACCGGTGTAATCTGTTATATTCCATAGGCACTCATGATCATGTTGACCGGTGTAATCTGTTATATTCCATAGGCACTCATGATCATGTTGACCGGTGTAATCTGTTATATTCCATAGGCACTCATGATCATGTTGACCGGTGTAATCTGTTATATTCCATAGGCACTCATGATCATGTTGACCGGTGTAATCTGTTATATTCCATAGGCACTCATGATCATGTTGACCGGTGTAATCTGTTTATATTCCATAGGCACTCATGATCATGTTGACCGGTGTAATCTGTTATAATTCCATAGGCACTCATGATCATGTTGACCGGTGTATCTGTTATATTCCATAGGCACTCATGATTCATGTTGGACCGGTGTAATCTGTTATATTCCATAGGCACTCATGATCATGTTGACCGGTGTAATCTGTTATATTCCATAGGCACTCATGATCATGTTGACCGGTGTAATCTGTTATATTCCATAGGCACTCATGATCATGTTGACCGGTGTAATCTGTTATATTCCATAGGCACTCATGATCATGTTGACCGGTGTAATCTGTTATATTCCATAGGCACTCATGATCATGTTGACCGGTGTAATCTGTTATATTCCATAGGCACTCATGATCATGTTGACCGGTGTAATCTGTTATATTCCATAGGCACTCATGATCATGTTGACCGGTGTAATCTGTTATATTCCATAGGCACTCATGATCATGTTGACCGGTGTAATCTGTTATATTCCATAGGCACTCATGATCATGTTGACCGGTGTATCATGTATATTCCATAGGCACTCATGATCATGTTGACCGGTGTATCTGTTATATTCCATAGGCACTCATGATCATGTTGACCGGTGTAATCTGTTATATTCCATAGGCACTCATGATCATGTTTGACCAGTGTAATCTGTTATATTCCATAGGCACTCATGATCATGTTGACCGGTGTAATCTGTTATATTCCATAGGCACTCATGATCATGTTGACCGGTGTAATCTGTTATATTCCATAGGCACTCATGATCATGTTGACCAGTGTAATCTGTTATATTCCATAGGCACTCATGATCATGTTGACCAGTGTAATCTGTTATATTCCATAGGCACTCATGATCATGTTGACCAGTGTAATCTGTTATATTCCATAGGCACTCATGATCATGTTGACCGGTGTAATCTGTTATATTCCATAGGCACTCATGATCATGTTGACCGGTGTAATCTGTTATATTCCCATAGGCACTCATGATCATGTTGACCAGTGTAATCTGTTATATTCCATAGGCACTCATGATCATGTTGACCAGTGTAATCTGTTATATTCCATAGGCACTCATGATCATGTTGACCGGTGTAATCTGTTATATTCCATAGGCACTCATGATCATGTTGACCGGTGTAATCTGTTATATTCCATAGGCACTCATGATCATGTTGACCGGTGTAATCTGTTATATTCCATAGGCACTCATGATCATGTTGACCGGTGTAATCTGTTATATTCCATAGGCACTCATGATCATGTTGACCAGTGTAATCTGTTATATTCCATAGGCACTCATGATCATGTTGACCGGTGTAATCTGTTATATTCCATAGGCACTCATGATCATGTTGACCGGTGTAATCTGTTATATTCCATAGGCACTCATGATCATGTTGACCAGTGTAATCTGTTATATTCCATAGGCACTCATGATCATGTTGACCAGTTGTAATCTGTTATATTCCATAGGCACTCATGATCCATGTTGACCAGTGTAATCTGTTATATTCCATAGGCACTCATGATCATTTTGACCAGTGTAATCTGTTATATTCCATAGGCACTCATGATCATGTTGACCGGTTGTAATCTGTTATATTCCATAGGCACTCATGATCATGTTGACCAGTGTAATCGTTATATTCCATAGGCACTCATGATCATGTTGACCAGTGTAATCTGTTATATTCCATAGGCACTCATGATCATGTTGACCAGTGTTAATCTGTTATATTCCATAGGCACTCATGATCATGTTGACCGGTGTAATCTGTTATATTCCATAGGCACTCATGATCATGTTGACCAGTGGTAATCGTGTTATATTCCATAGGCACTCATGATCATGTTGACCGGTGTAATCTGTTATATTCCATAGGCACTCATGATCATGTTGACCAGTGTAATCTGTTATATTCCATAGGCACTCATGATCATGTTGACCGGTGTAAATCTGTTATATTCCATAGGCACTCATGATCATGTTGACCGGTGTAATCTGTTATATTCCATAGGCACTCATGATCATGTTGACCCGTGTAATCTGTTATATTCCATAGGCATCATGATCATGTTGACGGTGTAATCTGTTATATTCCATAGGCACTCATGATCATGTTGACCAGTGTAATCTGTTTATATTCCATAGGCACTCATGATCATGTTGACCGGATTGTAATCTGTTATATTCCATAGGCACTCATGATCATGTTGACCAGTGTAATCTGTTTATATTCCATAGGCACTCATGATCATGTTGACCAGTGTAATCTGTTATATTCCATAGGCACTCATGATCATGTTGACCGGTGTGTAATCTGTTATATTCCATAGGCACTCATGATCATGTTGACCGGTGAATCTGTTATATTCCATAGGCACTCATGATCATGTTGACCAGTGTAATCTGTTATATTCCATAGGCACTCATGATCATGTTGACCAGTGTAATCTGTTATATTCCATAGGCACTCATGATCATGTTGACCGGTTGGTAATCTGTTATATTCCATAGGCACTCATGATCATGTTGACCGGTGTGTAATCTGTTATATTCCATAGGCACTCATGATCATGTTGACCAGTGTAATCTGTTATATTCCATAGGCACTCATGATCATGTTGACCAGTGTAATCTGTTATATTCCATAGGCACTCATGATAATGTGTTTCCAAATATATCGCAATTGAAGCGATAAAATTATCCTTTTTAAATAGCATAGCTACGGGTGAATGTACAAATAATTTCTTCTATTAAGTTTTAGTAAAAAAATATGTTGTTGTAGGTTATCGTAGGGTCGTTTTATTCCATAACAAATTTGTCCACAAAAATGTTTCACTTCTTCATTTCAAAACATTGTTTTTGAAAACGGTTATTCTTAAATGATTCTCGGACGGACACTGAATTCCCTTTATTGTACATTTCGTTGCATGTTTCAAATTAAATAATTATATATAGAGAGAGATTTTCAATGTTTATACATCTTCAGTGCCTAAAATTTTATTTTTCTTTTCCACTCGATTGTATCCATCTACTCCAGTCCTTTTGTTTTCATTACAGTTCTTATTTCTTGCATCCACGAGATTCTAGGTCTTCCTTTTTTTTCTTCCAGGTGGATACCATTCCAATATTTTTGTGGATATTTGAACCCCTCGAATATTCCTCGTTCAACAAAAAAATCCAATTTTCCTTTGCTTCTCGTCTCGTTCATTTCCGTCCAGCTTTAAATCTATAGGTTTTTTAGCATTGTTATTATTTATGATGAAGAGGGAGCTGGGCTGTTGCATCGAGCACCAACTTGGAGAACCAGGTGATTTTCTTCCTCTGGCCTTTGTCAAACCAACGACGAACTAGAAGGCTGCTGTATCTGTATCCTAGATAAGTTGTCCTAACAGATTACTATCAGCCCGGTGTACTGAACCTTTGTTTTATTTAACTGGTTGTTACTCCTCCCCATCACCCATTTACAACTTGGCTTGAGACAGGCTTTTGACGGGTTTTATAATAATAATAATAAAATAATAATAATAATAATAATAATAATAATAATAATAATAATAATAATAATAATAACAACAACAATGATGACTGAAAAAAATGACTATACAGAGACCACACAGGATGAAATTAAAGATTGCATGCAGGAATTTGTGGTAATAAATAGCTATTGTTTAACTGTAATGGCTGAGACGTGAATGAAATACGCTGTTAAAAGCTTTCTACTGTTGGTGTTAAATTCTTAAAGTTGCGATGTTGGAAGTTTCTGGACTTTACTTTTGCGATTAAATTAGTATTTAAATCTTCATGAAATTGCGCTATTAACAGTCTTAATGGATGTTATCACCTCCGATGATATAGCTCTTTAAGTGTCTTAATTCCTGTCACGAGTGCCCTCATCTTCCTGATAACCCAGGGATGCGAATTTTGTAAATAATATAACAGCCTCTTTTCCTTAAGGAATCAATCCTAACCCCGACTGTTTACACTATATTAAGACAGCGATTACTATAAACAGTAGGTTATTAACAGTGACGAAGAGAGTTTCATTTACCATTCTGTATAAAGAAGCCATTTAATTTACAAATGGATGACTTTAAAGATAGAGTACAATTTCTATTCTAATATACTGAAGTTTCCAAATGCATCTATTAGCCAATCCTGAATCATTCCAAAAATGTTAACTTTCCGTACAACAACTGTACTTAATCATTCAAATCCCTTATCTAATCAATAATTTTCATTATCCAAAATAGGGCAATTAGTATAAAAAAGGCGAATGCACACATTTATCGTAACAATATGTACCAAATCAGCATTTCGTCTCTCTGAGTGGTGTGGACTATCCTCAGCGATTAGTTTAAATATATTGTGACGTTGAAAATGAAACCATCCACTTGAATATTGTAAAGTCTTGGGACATTACTTAGAAATGAAACGTACACAATATTCAAATTAAACAAATAAGACAAGCTTATCGCTTACATTAGTTAATACAAATAAAAAGGCAATCTGCTTGATCCAGGGCTTAAACCCAATTCTCCGCTTTAGAAGCTGGCACACTAATCAATTGAGCTAATCAAGCAATCCACGAGCAAACTTAAATATGTCTCCATTTGAAATCCTCATGACCGCTGGCAGTGAATTAAATTTACATTAGAACAGAGTTTTTTCCACTGAGGATACTTAATAATGAGATTTATTCATTGCTACATCAGCTAATTGCGAACAAAAGACTTTTTTAGAACAAATTATGGTAAGATAATTTCATGAAATCCCTTCACGTTAAAGACATCTCACCTACGTTGGGACAACTCGGTTTTTCTCATATAGAAAATAGTACATGTCCGTATTTTTGTGGATGTTGGTCTTCGTATCGCGTAGTAATCAATATCTTCTGTTCCTTCTTCTTTCCAATCTTAGTACTGAAAGATATTCCACATACAGTTAGACCTTGATACCTCCATCCTTAAAGTTTTCCTTTACACACTGTCCCTGACGATACCTGAAAAGTTTCCCTTTGCAGTTTTCTGGAGCACATCTGCCCAGTTGCACTTAGGAACCTGTTAGGGTTGTCTCGCATTCTTATAGCTTGGTTATGGCATCTTGGCCTCCAAATTTCCATTTGGATTCTTGCGACTCTTTCTCTACGTCTTCTATGTTGTTTCTTGTTCTGTCTGATAATGTAAATTGAACAGAATATTTAAAATGTTCGTAATTTGAAGAGAGGGAACTACATAGCACTTAGTTCATCATTGCGTGCACACACTCAAAGTGTTTATTCAGCTGATCTGTATGTAAGGAATATCTTATCGCACGAATATTTTTTAAAAAATATTTCTTGTGTCTGTAAGGCACACATAAAGAGCTAATGTTTAACTTTAATGGCTGTTTGAAGAAAAGACGACGAGGCAAGTCCACACCACTCAGAGAGACTAATGGTACATATTGTTGGGATAAATTTTTTCATTCGACATTTTTAAACTAATTATACGATTATGTATAGTAAAAGGTATTGAACAGATTAAGAATATGAATAATAAGTGCAGTAGTTGTACGGAATGAGTCAGGATTGACTAATAGGTGGGTAGGTACATTTGGAAACTTCAGTAAATTAGAATATAAAGTTATTTAAAATCAACCATCTTTAACCTAAAGGACTTCTTCATATACACTGCTCAAAAAAATTAGGGGATATTGTAGAATAACCTATCAAGACTATGTTTTTTGGAATAGTATTAGATGCAATCACTTTCTATTACTCCAACATAATGTAATTAAGAGTTTGAAGTTGTTACGTAACCTCGGTACCACACCAGAGGGCAGTGTCTGTACTGTTGATGTGAAAGGGCGGTGTGGGGGTGAATGTTTTGTTGCTGTTTTTAAATCCAGTCCAGTTTTCAGTTAGTGAATGACTTGCCTTAGGGACAGTGATACCTCGACAACGTGATTTACCTGAACCAATGGCTTGGAGGGCCATAGGAAGGATGGAAGCTGGACAGACACAACAAGAGGTGGCACAAGCTATTGGGGTGTCTCAAAGCGTGATTTCCAGACTTTGGAAACATTTTCAAAGAACATACTGTTCACAGAAGAGCCGGACAAGGTCGACCAAGGGCAACAACAACAAGGGATGACCGTTACCTCTTGTTAACAGCCCGTCGGAATAGACAGCAGAATGCAACTCAATTGCGAAATACACTTCAAACAGCAACAGGACTCAGGGTGTCAACTCAAACTGTCCCTAATCGACTGCATGGAAGTGGCCCGTAGGCCCATGGTGTGTACCAGGTTAACTCCACAACACCGTAGAGATCGCAGAAACTGGGCGGAGAGGAAAACATCGTGGGTGGAGGCATGCTGAATGGAGATCAGTTCTTTTTTCTGATGAGTCGCGATTCAACGTGGAATGTGATAGTCGGCGTGTATTCATCTGGGGAGAAAAAGGGACACGAAACAATCCAGCTTTTGTACGTGAAAGATCCCCATATGGTGGCGGTGGATTAATGGTGTGGGCAGGAGTCAGTAGTGGTGGACGTACGGACCTCTATGTCATCCAAAGTGGTACTTTGACTGCGGTAAGGTATAGAGATGAGATTCTCCGACCTTTTGTCATGCCTTATGCTGGTGCCATGGGCGATTCTTTTCTTTTTATGGACGATAATGCACGACGCCACAGAGCTGGCTTGGTTGACGACATGCTGGAAGTGGAGGGTATCGAGCGTATGCAATGGCCAGCTTCCTCCCCGGACTTAAATCCGATTGAGCATGTGCGGGATGCATTAGGCAGGCGCATTGCAGGCATACCAGCACCTCCCACAACTGTTGCTCTTATGGAAGTGGCCACATATCCCCCAAGAACTCATTGCTAACCTCATTGCATCAATGCCACACAGGTGTGAGGCAGTGCTGGCCGTTCGAGGAGACCATACACCATACTAAAGAAACATTTTCACCCATGTTAATGTTGCTTTGTTTGTTTGCCATATTCCTAATCAGGATCTCTTTGACATCTGGTGTGGTACAGAGGTTACGTAATGACTTCAAACTCTTGTTTACATTCTTTTGGAGTAACAGAAAGTGATTGCATCTAATACTGTTCCTAAAAACATAGTCTTAATAGGTTATTCTACAATATCCCCTAATTGTTTTGAGCACTGTAGAATGGTAATGAAACTATCTTCGTCACACCTACCGCTATCATAATGTAGTATAAACAGTCAGTAAACCCACCCTAATGTTACGACCAGTGATCACTTTCTGTTATGGTGTAAGTTGGTGGCATTACCGGTGTATATATAGTGGGTGGCTTACAACGAGTATCCTTGCTAAAAAAGATAAAAAGAAAATTCAAATAATTCAGAATCGTTGCCTCAAAATTATATTTTCGGCTCCTATGTACACAAGGATAGCAGAGCTACACGATGCAGCTAAATTACCCTATCTTGATGCTATAGTGAAAGATGAAGTTGCGAAAATGCATCAAAACAGTTTGGAACATGACAATCCAATAGTGCGCACGGTCGTACAGTCCACAGAAACATATTCACCATAGACCATCCTCCATAATGGCAAAAGTTGTAAACTTAAGAACATGGCGCTGAAACACCATCCCAGCGCATGTCCACATTCCGTAACGATCCATATCCAGCACAAAATCCCTAACAAAAAGCCGTTTAGGCCAATGTTACATTAAGAAAGCCACTTACTGATAGCCATTAGTAAATTAGCTGTTCAGGAATGAAAAATTCTCCCAGGAAACAGAACACTGGACGGCAAAGAATTCTGTCAAAAAACGGACGGAGCGGAACATCAGGGTTATTCAAGTTGTCAATTAATTTGACTCTCAAAATCTTTCTTCTTCTTTGCTTGATATATTATGTCCTACCATCTTTATTTGAGTGTAGGCCCTAGACTGGCATCCATTTAATAATACTGGGCTATTCTAGCTCTTCAAAATATTTCCAGTTTTGTTATTTATTGTTTGCTTTGTTGTGTAGTATAACTTTGAGACAGTTGAATTTGCTCCATGCTCGTGTTCATACTTGTTCAAATGTTGTGTCGTTGGACAATGTTAGGACAATAATTTAGAAGCAAAAAATTCCTCATTTTAAGACTTCTTTTCTCCATTGTCGTCCTATTGTCGTCCGATTTAGTGAATTTCCCATTTTAATTCCGTTTGGAACTTACGTCAGTGTGGATTAATTGTTATCATACTGTATCTTAGAATCCAGGTGACTTTGTTTTAACTAACCTTTTTCACGTACTTTTGGCATCGCCTAAAATATTTCTATCATTTAGGCAGCATTATATTATATGTCCTATTCAATAGGAGTCCACCATATTTTTACCGATTCTGGATTCTGTAGAAAATTCAGAACAAGTCTAATAACATTGCGAAAAACATGTCATAGGAAAATTGCAGAAATCTTACTGAAAACTACGTGGAAGTGGCAATATCCAAAAACATAAATATTATTTCATAACAATAGTAAATAATAAAATTAATTATAAGTTTTTACCTGACAGAGATGATGCCTTGAGTTGATAACCATTAGTCAACCAGGATAGATATAATATAAACATAATTAATCAATTGAGTTGGTGTTTACTTGATGAAAATCCATATTTATTAATTAAATAAAAATAAAACGTAGTTTTATTTGATTTTCATATTTATTATATAATTCGGTGACAGCTGTTTCGGTACATTGTACCTTCTTCAGACATGTTAACAAATTATGAATTGTGTTCCAACTGATCTAAGCAACAATACAACAATATTTACTTATTTTTTTTTTAAATTTGTTAACATGTCTGAAGAAGATACAGTGTACCGAAACAGCTGTCACTGAATTATATAATATATATGAAAACCAAATAAAACTAAATTTAATTTTTATTTAATTAATAAAAATAATTATTCTTATATCCTATTTAGAATAAATGTAGCTTAAATTATATTATTAAATAATTAATTAATATCTATACATATATTCAATTATTTATGTGATTATAGTAAATATATTTATTATTAGTACGTATTTAATTGTATGACTTCATATATATATATAATACATTTATTGTCTGCGTTATATATTGATTTTCTCTAGATTTAACGAATGAAACTTGAAATTAAGAAGACTGAAATAAATTAAAATAAAAGTTACTATGACATAAAATAAAATAAATTCTTCAGAAAAAATAATTATTATTATTTAACTAATAATTCCATAAGCGTGAATTAAAAGTGTGAAGTGTCTGGCAATCACTGACATCTTGAAGGAAGGAATTCCAGGAGCGGGCAATAATATGTCATGAAATTTTACTACAGGCCTCAGGAAGCTCCTGGGTTACACCAGCTAAATTTGATGGCAATCTTAGCGATCGTATCTGCTGTGTTCTCAGCCCTTCGTAGATGCGGATAAAATGTGTATGTTACATATTTTCGTTTGAGGTTCAGTTTGTTATAAAATACTGATATACATTCTGTTCATTTAACGTACGATATCCACATGACTGAATATCTAAGACGACAGAAGAAACAAGGAATATCAACTCCTTATTTACTAAATTCGATTAACACCGTCATCTATTGTCATTTTCAGGTTGTTTTGAGATGAACCTAAGTGATTGAGTGGAAAAAATATATAAACCAACAGAAAATGCTGATTATTATTATTATTATTATTATTATTATTATTATTATTATTATTATTATTATTATTATTATTATTATTATTATTATTATTATTATTATACTTTGTTTTCGAATTAAATATGTAGGTCTCTTAATTACATTTTTATCGTAAAATTTAAATACACATTACATGATATGGACAAACTGAAAATTCGCTTAATGTATTTTAGTTATACTATTTTACGGAATTTCGGAATGCCAATAATTCCATCAATGAAAACGTATACAGGGTGTTTCGAAATTCAATGCTCAAACTGCTAGGTATGATGCAGAAGGCAAAAACAAATATATTTTGTTAAATAACCAT
The DNA here is from genome assembly GCA_030220185.1 of Diploptera punctata. Lineage (NCBI taxonomy): Eukaryota > Metazoa > Arthropoda > Insecta > Blattodea > Blaberidae > Diploptera > Diploptera punctata. The sequence continues at coordinate 20,867 of JASPKZ010010465.1, forward strand.
GTGTCGGAAATTCGTACGTATTGAGTACTGAGCATGCGAAGGTAGTACGAGAGTGGAAGAGATATGAAATGAGCAATTATTTTTACAAATCCATTACACTAAATACTGTACTTGATTTGAAGTGTGCAGTGCGTTGTGATGCCATACTTCGACACTGAGTAAGTAAACAGCACTAGTAACTGTGTAACGGACTAAGCATCAACATGGAACGCTACTCATGGAGAGAACTGCGAGACATGCACTTTGTCTATGGTGCGGCTGAGGGTAATAGTCGGCAAGCCCAGAGAATGTACCGCGAACGTTACCCTGCACGAAGATGTCCGGATTATCGTACATTTACTTCAATCCACGATCGACTAGGGAATACTGGCACATTGGTGGTAAGCAGGCCTAATGCAGGCAGACCACGTACTGTTCGTACACCTAACTTTGACGAAACCGTGCTGAACGCAATGCAGAGACAAGTACACGAGCAATTGCTTCTGAGCTCGGTGTTTTGTATGGAGAGTGTTGCATGAACAGCAACTTCATCCTTTTCGTCCTATGAGAGTGCAGGCCATGGGACCAGATGACTACCCACATCGTCTTCAATTTGTACGCTGGTTTCTGCAACAAACTAATGAAGACCCTCTGTTTCCTGAAGTTGTGATGTTTTCAGATGAGGCTCAATTTACTAGAGATGGTATGTACAATTCACACAACTCTCATGTATGGTCGGATGACAATCCGCGTACTACAGTTTTGAGGGGTCATCAGAGAAGATTTGCTGTAAACATTTGGGCCGGTATCGTAGGAGACTACTTGCTTGGGCCCTACATGTTGCCTCCTCGACTCAGGTGGCCAATGTACAGACTGTTCTTAGAAGTTCACCTGCCGACTTTACTGGAGGATGTACCTCCCCATATCAGGAGGAGGATGTGGTTTCAACATGATGGGGCCCCATCTCACTTTGCAGACCCAGTGCGTGCCGCAATAAACAACACTTTTGGGAATAGGTGGATCGGCCGGGGTGGACCTATAAATTGGCCTGCAAGATCCCCGGACCTCACTCCATTGGATTTCTTTCTCTGGGGCTACATGAAGACCCAAGTACTCTTCCCCTGTTGAATCTGAGATGGAGCTCGTAGCAAGAATTCTTGCAGCGGCAACAAACTTACAGAACACGCCACACATTTTCCAGCGGACAAGGGACTCTCTACTACGTCGGTACCGGCTCTGCAACGAGGTAAATGGTGCTCATTTCGAACATTTATTGTAAACGTTGGTCAGGGCATTAAAATAATGTAATCATGTAACATTGTTTTATTTGAATTACACCCAATTACATCCTTACTTCCTTACTCAATGTTGAAAAGTATGACGTCACAACATTTACGTACTTCAAATCATTTAGTGTAACGGTTTAAAAGAAATTGTTTGTTTTGTATCTCCTTCTGCACTGCCGTATTACTTTCGCATGCTCCGTACTCAATACGTACGAATTTCCGACACATGGTTATTTAACAAAATATATTTGTTTTTGCCTTCGGCATCATACCTAGCAGTTTGAGCATTGAATTTCGAAACACCTGTATAATTACATGGTCAAGCCAATTTATTACTATTCAAGTCTGCATTTCATTTGAATTTGTAATTTCGTACTTCATATGCAAAATCTTTCACCTTGTTAGAGTTGTTTGTTGTTAAATGTACATTGGCATATATATATATATATATATATATATATGTATATATGTGATATGAAAATAGTAATGAATGCTTGAGTCGGGATTTGAACCCGAGCCTCTAAATTTTGTACGTTTAGTGCTCTAACCAACTGAACTACTCAAGCATTCCAACACAAACATACGTTTTCGTTATATATGTAGTTTCAACAATGGAGAAGAACAAAAACCTAGTATTGAATGCACTTATTTAGGAACAAAATTAGACCATTCAGGCGATAACACAGTGGAAATTAAAAATAGAATCGCACAAACAAAACAAGCAATAAATGCTTTAAACTCTGTTTGGTGGAGCAAAAATATTACAAAAAATAGAAAATTACAAATATATCAAACCATAATTCAGAGCATTTTAACATATGGTGCTGAAGTCTGGCAATTTCCTACCAGAGAAATGAAAAGAATTTCAAGTACAGAAATGGATGTTTTAAGATCAGCTGGAAAATCTAGAATGGATAGAATACGAAATAAAGAAATAAGGGAAATTATGGGTGTACAAGAGGAGCCGGATATAATAGACATTATAGAAAAGAAAAGATTGCAGTGGTATGGTCGTGTCAAAAGAATGCCAGAGCAAATATTGCCAAAAATGTTATGGAATGGATCCCAATGGAAAGGAGGAAGACCGAAGAAAACTTGGATAGAAGGAGTACAACCAGCTATGAATATCAGAGGAATTGAGGAAGATAAATGGATGGACAGAGAGGAATGGCGTTTGGTTTCCGGAAGACGGCGGCAGCTGTCATGATACCGGATGATGAAGATTATATATATATATATTTTTTTTTTTTTTATTTACGTGTTCTAAGTATTAACTTTAGTTAATTGCATAAAATTACCTGTTCCTTCTCGTAGCGAATGGCAGTACCAAGATCACATTGACTGTTGGCACTGGCTAGCTTAACAACCGAACACATCAATAAAACAGCTACCCACTTCATGGTTAATTGAAATCCTGAAATGAAACGAACAACAAATCAATGCTTATAAAAGTGGAATTAGATATTTCAGATGGTTTGTGAGTTATGCAATCTTATTTACAACCACAATCAAGCGCAAATTGATATTTGGAGTTGCAGCTGCAGCGGTAGTTCAGGTGATATAATGCGTGCTTCTTTATCAGCGGATCCGGAATTAGTACCAGTCGCTTCTAAAAGGAAGAGTGTTTCCAGTAGAACCGGCAGGAGACCCGTGGGTAGTATGAGATTAAGACTCTTAACTTTTGCAGAAGAACAGCCATAAATATCAGCCTAGTTTTAGCTATCGGTAAACTATCGTCCTAATAGTGACCTGTTACTCATTTCTGTTACGGTTTGTAGCATATTGTACTAACAAAGTATGTAACGAAATCTGTGATGATGAAACATGTAATTGAAAGACTTACGGCAGTAACAAGATAAGCCACTTTCTGTTAAGAAATGTCATTTATTACAATGATAGCAAATAAATATATAGAAATATCCATAAAATCATTTGTAAGTGCGCCAGTGATGAGGTAAAACATATAGACACACAATGTATTAACAATACTGCACAATTAGTATTTATAATTTTTTGAAACATTAAAATCATTATATTTGAGAAAGAAAAATATATGGTTTATTATTGCACTAAGCCCTTCAATTGTGTTTGTATTAACATCATGGCTAGCACGAAGGGTGGTGCACATTCAGTAATCTCTTCATTGTGCTCCAGACATCTACATTAAATTCCTAATCTTCCGGCGTATCTATGTTGAGATGGCTTGTGGCGCTTTTGATAGAGTTTGCTCTGTGAAATGATAGGTTAATCCAGGCGGTCCACTTGGTGCTATTTGACAACGTACTAACACAGAGTTATAATTTCTCCCTTATCAACATAGTCGTTGATACGAGTATAATACAGCCCTTTCTGCACTCAATAAAATCACGTTGTTATCACCCACACTCAGTATTACCTCAAGTTGTGAATTAAATTGTATCGAGACAGATAGATCATCGGTTGATTAATGTCTTTGACATCGTCCGATTCCTAATAGCAAATATTGTCGGTCCATCCAATCTCCTGGTTGTAGATGTTTCTCCTTCATATATAAACATATTCCCTGACTCCAGGAGGTTTTAGGTCTTCTTCTGCTTCGTCTTCCCTCAGGTTTCCATTCCAAAACAGATTTTGGTAGTCGATCCTCTTCCATTTGCTGGATATGTCCATACCATCTTAATTGCTTAGTTTTAATATAATCTAAAATAGTGTCTTCAATCTTCATTTTCTGCTTTATAACTGATTTCCTAATTTTTTCTCTTCTTGAAATTCTTGCGGCCCTTCGTATAAAATCCATTTCCGTTGCCAAAAGGTACTTATTTATTTTTGTTGTTAATGGCCAAAGTTCTGCTCCATAAGTAATGATGCTTTTAACAATTGTATGACATATATTCATTTTATTTTTATTACTTACATTTTTATCCCATAATATTCCAATGAGGCAAGCAATTGCATATTTTCCTTTATTATTTCTATTTCTTATTTCCTCTTCATAACTCCCATTTTTATTTATTTTAATTATTTATTTTAATTATTTAAATTATTTAATTTATTAAAAATAAATTGTATCTAATTATGAAATATAATTTCCAAGGACGAAACCAAAGTGTTGAAGAATACAACATATGAACTCCAAAAACACATGCTCATTTCTATAGTTACTTATGTCACGAATCTGAAACGTTAGATTTTCTGATGAATTCAACTATGCTTCACCCAACATTTCAGAATTATTAATTAAATAAAAATGAAACGTAGTTTTATTTGATTTTCATATGTATTATATAATTCAGTGACAGCTGTTTCGGTACACTGTACCTTCTTCAGACATGTTAACAAATTATGAATTGTGTTCCAACTGATCTAAGCAACAATATAACAATATTTGTTTTAAATTTTTTAATTTAACAAAGGGGATTCATTCAAATCAAGTTGAGAATTTAACAGTTTTTTACTAGTTTTAAATTTATTAATTTCTACAGCCTCCATAAGATCTAACTTCTTACCCTTATCACAAATTTCAGAATTAACTATTCCTGAAACATGTCATTTCTAATTTATGAAATATAATACATTTTTAATTATTTTGCTGAATTATTTTTTACTTTGTATAATCATGTATGTAGTCAACTACAAGCACTAAAGAGATCCTAATATACGTATTATCAGAATGGCACGTGGTACGTGTTACCAGATAATTATTAAACCATACCAAGCTCAAATATAAACAAAAGTAACATGTTAAGTTATGTAGATAGGAAATAACACTGTGAGGTTCTTTAATATTGTTTATTTTTAATTATTTCACTCACCTCATACTTCATAATGCATAGCAGACCCTGGGTTTCTTCACGTAATTTGTGACATTGTCAATGCTGCGTCATGTTCACAACTCAACATGAACATGACGCAGAATTGACAATGTCACAAATTACGTGAAGAAACCCAGGGTCTGCTATGCATTATGAAGTATGAGGTGAGTGAAATAATTAAAAATAAACAAAAGTAACATGTGCTAATAATTTACTAAAGTGCTAACATGAAACCAAGGCATTACTCAGATGGATGACTGTCGAGTGCTAACATGAAACCAAGGCATTACTCAGATGGTTAAAGTTTGATAAGAGGTCTTTTGAGGTTGTTTTATCTGGATGTTTTCAGGCTGGGAATCCGCGACTTATTTTCCCTAACGAGAATTTCTCTCTTGGATATTTCCATCCTAGATATCCATCGACTGCGGCCGGGATTAAACTCGCGACCCTCGGGACTGGAGGCATGGAACGTAACCACTAGACCAATTTATAAATACACTACAGTATCAATATTAAAATTTGCTAAATTTGTGAAGGTTCTATCAGCACCCGGTTACATTTAGTTACCCGAAGTTCCGAGGAGATAATAACTTAGAAGATAAGGGTATATCATTTGACGTAATATACTAACTATATCATATCTAGTAAATATATACACCGTGCGTCAAAATGACGTTAAACTGACATGAAAAAGACAAGAAATAAGATTGTAAGTAAATAAATATCAGGCCATGTACTTTATTTAAATGTATACATAGAAGCGAGAACGAAGCAATTTGCTGAACATATTCTAGACTTCCAAGAGATAAAAAAACATTTAATAAGGTTCAAACCCTTATATTTTTAATCTCAACAACGAGGTTGTTTATTACTTTAATAAATCAACCATTTAACTCTAAGGATGGGTAAAGTATTCCCACTACAGGCCTCAGGAGGCCCTTGGGATAGTGGGAGGTTAAGGCTCCCACTTTTTCTGGACAATTGGCACTTGATGTCAGCCGGGTTGTCAGCCCTGCGTGATGGCCGCCTTTACCCCCAGAACAAGCGTCTGGTACTCATTTCCGTTAGAGGCTGAGTCGACCCCACGGTCATAGTGCCGCAAGAAGGTTTGGGTCAGTTTAAAAATCCTGACCCCACCGGGAGCTGATCCCTCTACCTTCCGGCTTGTTGCATATTGCCTTAACCTCTACGCCATGGCGTGAACCAATAAATCTTAGTTTTTAATACAATGTTGGGTGTCTGCTGGAATTTTCAATGTGTTTTTCACTGGGAGTAAGTTCCTAATGGGCCAGCAATCGATACGGACCTTCGTTCTCAAAAATTGGAAAGAGTTCATGTAATTTTAGTGTCCTGATTTCAAATTTGAACGATCTGAATACTGAACGAACTACGATGACAAAACTTTAGGAATTGGGAGGTATCGAACATTTAACGGAACCAGGACACAGCTCGGATCACGTGACTAGAGATTACAGTGTGTTGTCATCCATGTGTGAACTTTCGAAAACATTGAGGTTGTGGAACTGGGTGTAAATAATTTATTCCCTGCAGAAACCAGAAACTGGTACACCCTTTGACAAAAAAAATTAATCATCTCTTGATTCTATCAACCGAGTGGGGAATTTCGTGAGCACTCGCAGAAGCCTTATTCACATTAACACGTTTTCAGTAATTGTACTGTGTTGTTTGCTAGTTAACGCAGTGCACACTCAAGTAACATAAAAGAGAGAGTTTGCCTTTGTGTGTTTACGTGGTCGAGCGGTTTAACACACAACATCTGCGTTCGTAACCTCACGGGTTCGATTCCTCTTCTACTTTTTTTTTTACTGAATGTTAGGATAGCATTTCGCCTGTAATATAGTTTCATAATTAATTTTATATTTGAGTTTTATGGCTTTAATGCACACAAGACACATAAATGAAAACCTTCTAATAATTAAATGAAGAAAGAAAATAATATCTTCTAAAATGAAACTTTAACAAAAACAAAATCAATATCGGGTGTATGAATCCTCAGCATCTATTGCCGCCCTCAATCTGCGGGGCATTGATGCAATCAAATTTCTACAGGCACGTGGACGATCGGCTAGAGCATCCCAGGCGTCTTGAATTTGTGCCCATAAGCCATCTTTCGTTTTTCGTGCATCTGCAGGCCAATTAGAGTTCATCTCTATTTTCATCTTAGCCCATACATTTTCGATTGGATTCAACCTGGTGAACAGCGAAATTTGATTTGCCTTCTCCTTTAACAACGAAATCAAATTTCGCTAAACATATTTCAGAAAGCGGCCACAGTTTCAACAATATCGATAATACAATGTAAATTATACACAGAGAAAACAACAGACACAAAATTAACATTTTACAAGAAATCGAAATTATCAAGAGGGCCAAGAATACAAACATTCTCAACGAAAATGTGCCTAATAAGCAAAACCCTCTATTAGACATACAGTTAATTCAATACTACTACAACAACTCCAGAAGATGAAGCATGCATCGAAAGGCCTAGAGTGAAATCAACGAAAATTTTAGATAGTTGAGGAAGATGGTAGTATACAAGGTAAAAATAAATAGTAGTTTAAACAAACTAAAACAACACGCTTTATTAGAAAACCGAACTAAAAAATGAAAAATAATTTTATTTTCCAAAACGCTTGGGATAAAATTAAAGTGGTCAACAAAAAAATAATCTCCAACACATCTAGAATAAAACTAGAGTTATCTACAAAAAAATAATTTTAATATCAAAAGCGTGGGGTGCTCTATATCAATTAATACTTATATTTGATAATAAACAGATATTGGTAAAAGTAAAGTCTCTAAGAAGAAAACGTAAAAACCATAAAAAGCACCCAACGCTTTTGATGGTAAAATTATTTTTTTTGTAGATAACTCTAGTTTTATTCTAGATGTGTTAGAGATGATTTTTTTGTTGACCACTTTAATTTTTTTCCCCAAGCGTGTTGGAAATTAAAATTATTTTTTTTATTTTTTGTTCGGTTTTCTAATAAAGCGTGTTGTTTTAGTTTTTTTAAACTATTATTTTTTTAATTTTTAGTTTAATTGATTGTCATAAACCGGAATCCCATGAAAATTTAATTGCTTAATACTTTTCTAAAAAAAAACCTCCAGCCCGGATTTGAACCAGCGACCTATTGATTGCTGAAATTATATACCACTACAGTCCACCGCTCTACTAACTGAGCTCTTACAACGATTAACTAAAAAGTCGATAAGTCCGCAACCTATTACACAGGTTTTAATATTTTTGATTTTCCGAGGATTCTTGCCCGGATTTTAGAAAAAACTATGAAATTATTATATAGTCATGGGTATTTTACAAGTATACAAAGTTTCAAGTCGATCCTATATTTTTAAGTGAATGAAAATCGTGTTCAAACATTCCGTTACATAAATACAGGTTCGTTACATAGACAGATACAGGTCAAGCTAATATAAAGCGTATAAAAATATATAATTTAACATTGTTATATTCTCAACGGTATAAAAAAATTATGAACTTAAAAAGTATATATTAATTCAAATGTCGAAATAAAATGTATTTAATTCATAAAACGTTATAATACAAAAATCACGAAAAAAACTGCGTAATTGAAGACGCGAACCTGCGGTTTTTATTAACAGAAACAGTGACCGCGTGCTTTACCGCTCAGCTATCGGGACACGTAGAAGTGTCTTCAGTTCATGCCACATAACACAGTAGCACAGGGACTGCACAATTATGACTAGTTTCCTAGTTTGAACCCAGCGCTGTACCGAGTATGACTTAGAAGAAATGTGCGTTCAAGGGATGACTAATTTTTTTTGTCGAAAGGTGTACATTGGAGGTATAAAAATCCTCGCTGAAAATTGGTTCAAGACGGTAGAATGTGATGACCTCTACTATGGAGTGTAGTTTAACTCATTGCCACAAATCATCTTCTTATATATAAAAATTAATGTTTGTTTGTTTGTATATTTGTTTGTTTGTTCGTACTTTATGCGCGGCCATACCGTTGATCCGATTGTGATGGATTTTTTGTAGAATGTTCAGGAGATTCCCGGGATGAACATAGGCTATAAGAGAGTTGTGATACGCAACTCCTACACCCTTAAAAATCGCCCTTTGTAGTGGAAAACGTGAAAAAAGTAGCTCTTTGGACGTTTAAATGGCTTACGCTGCCTAAACCATAAGAAATACACAAAATTAATTTACACAGAATTGAATATCTCAAAAAGCTCTACACAAAAGTCCGCGACAGCATATGTTTATCTCTTACGGATAACTCACAATAACCATTTTTGTCTTTCATTGATACCAAGAGTCTCGCGCCGTAGCCGAGTGGTTAAGCCAAGAAGTCTTGGCGCAAAACTACGGGACTTACGCTGGTTCGAGTCTCTACGGGGGAAGAAATTGTTCTCATGGAATGTCGGCCAGTATGGGTCAGAAATGAAATCTAGCTGGGGAAAAAAACTGTTTTGACTCACTCTCATCAATTTATCTTTTTTTTCACTCTAATATAATTGTTATATGACGGTTCTTAACTTATCTGCAAAGGAGAGTACAAATGTAATGTTCATGACTATGTGACGTCATCATTCACACTTGTTGAGCCACAACAGAAGGCTGTAAGAGGTTTTCTTGCGAACTTATTTAATAATATCTAATTATGTCTTAATTGCTGAATTTTATGGTAAAAAAGTAACATGTTTTTATCGTCCGCCCACGACATGAGAATTGAACGTTCGGGCAGGACAACGTCTGCCGGGTGTTACGCTAGTAGAAAATAAAATGTCGTTTAAAAATATACATTACCTATGAGACAGTATGTGTAAGCAGTTTCAATATTGATTATCAATGGATTGATATTGAGATGTATTATGTAATTTCACTTTGGGATGAAAAATTAGACCTTCTTAATGGAAACACTTTTGGGTTAGATGTAAATGAAGTGTATTGTATTTTGTACTATGCTGATGTCGTGAAATTATAAGAGAACATACTATAATAACATATGATATCGTACCAGCAAAATTTGGACATGGAGAAGAAATTAGGGAAATTTCAACAGATATGTGGTTCAATAAGAAGATATTTGAGAAATAAGACCACAAGGGAAACTCAATTAAAATTGTACAAACCAGTAGCTGTTCCAACGTTAACATACGGGTCTGAGACTTGGCCTTTAACGATCTCTGATAAAAATAAAAGAGACAATAGAAATGAGATTCCTCAGATCAGTTGCAGGTCTATCTCTAATAGATCAAAAGAGAAGTCAAGACATCAGAGATGAACTACAAATCTATAATATAAACGAGAGAATACACACAAATAAACGCAATTGGTTTGAACATATACAAAGAATGCCAAATAATCGTTTATCAAAACAGCTGGTTCATTATAGGGCTCTAGGCCGAAGACATCTAGGAAGACCAAAACGTCTTTGGAAAGACGACCTGCACCTGCAGCATATAGTGCACCGGGGAGCGGAAGGGGTCAACAGGCTCAAACCTTGAAGATGATGATGATATTATAAATGTAGGGAGAAGTACAAATGTGTTTGTTGACCACTGGGATGGAATTAGTTCAGAAGTAAACATAAAGACCCAGAGGATTTGGAGATATCAAATAATACGTTTTATCAGCTGTATGTTAGATTTATATTCATAAGTAATGCCACGAGTGATTTCCAATTTATCTAGAGAATTTGGAAATCAAGAGTGGCATTTGTCAGGACTTTTAACGAACAAAATTGAGCTGTTTACTCAAAAATCATTATTTAACTATAGTTATTTTAAAATATTTATATATTTAATGTAAACGGCGATGTTTGAAAACAAATGAGAAGCGATAGGTACGCTTCATCTGCTTCTTTTGTTTATCACTGCAACCAGATCATACTATTTATTGCCAAAGGAACGCAATATTGTAAGAATGCTCTCTAGTGGAGAAAAAATGAAACACATCAAACTGTATATTAATTCATTTCTGATGTCGTATGATGTAAATATGACAATTATATTTTTCTGGATTGTTAGCTGGGAAAAAATACATTTAAGAAAGTGCAAACAGTGGTTTCTTTTTTTTTTTTTTTGGTGGTATAATAAATTGCTACAAATGTTTTTATATTAACTCCTGCAAGCGCTATGTGTTGACATCTATGCACTATATACAATCTGGTAGCAGTATTTCTTCCAGAGTCAGTCACTGCAAAATAATGGTCAGACCTGTTCAGAATATTAAAAAGGAGGAGCTTTCTTTATTATGGTAAATTTAATACTGATAAATATTTCGTGAAACACGACTCTGATTGGTTGTAAAACAGAACTCATTGAAATGTGATTGGTCATTGACTCCCATTTGTGGCATGAGTTAAATAGTCATTGAAATTATATAATTGTGACTAGCTTGCAAATATTTAATTATTGCAGGAGTCACTTTCTGTATCACTGGTAATTTTCACGTTGATTTCCAGATAATTTGATAATCGATCATATAGCACATAAATGAAAACAAACAGTAAAAAGGTTTGAAAGCATCAGAACTGCGTGTGACCATTATATATGGACAAGCACATCCATTAACAAATGATAAGACATATATTATCAGAGTTTTATCTTCGCTACTAGCTAATACCCGGCGTGTGCTGCTACTTCTAAATACATTAAATGTGTTTTTTATGTTTACTTGAATAAGTAAAAAGAAATATAATTAAAATGTATATAGTAATTACTTTGGATACCCTATGCTGATTACCCGGCTTTGTCCGGGAATCTATTTATTCTGATCTTCTTGGCATCAATGAGCTGAAAGTCTATAATAGGTATTATGAGTTATCCGTAAAGACAGATGTATGCTGTTGCAGATTAAAGACAGATGTATGCTGTTGCAGATTAAAGACAGATGTATGCTGTTGCAGATTAAAGACAGATGTATGCTGTTGCAGATTAAAGACAGATGTATGCTGTTGCAGATTAAAGACAGATGTATGCTGTTGCAGATTAAAGACAGATGTATGCTGTTGCAGATTAAAGACAGATGTATGCTGTTGCAGATTAAAGACAGATGTATGCTGTTGCAGATTAAAGACAGATGTATGCTGTTGCAGATTAAAGACAGATGTATGCTGTTGCAGATTAAAGACAGATGTATGCTGTTGCAGATTAAAGACAGATGTATGCTCTTGCAGATTAAAGACAGATGTATGCTGTTGCAGATTAAAGACAGATGTATGCTGTTGCAGATTAAAGACAGATGTATGCTGTTGCAGATTAAAGACAGATGTATGCTGTTGCAGATTAAAGACAGATGTATGTTGTTGCAGATTAAAGACAGATGTATGCTGTTGCAGATTAAAGACAGATGTATGCTGTTGCAGATTAAAGACGGATGTATGCTGTTGCAGATTTTTTGTATAATTTGTTTAGATATTTAATTCTGGGTACATTAATTTGGCGAGTTTGCTATGGTTCAGGCAGTGTAAGCCATTTAAGCGTCCAAGAGCAAATTTTTTAGTGCATTGATGCATTTATTTTAGCCCTGGCCCTGTAGTTTTTTATTCAATGCCCCATGTTGTAATTTCCACATTTATGTTGTTCTCTCCTGGCATTGGCGTAATTGTGTAACCCATTTCTGAGGTTGTGGCGCTTGGAAGTCGGGGTTAAGATGCCCCGATGATATGATGGGTGATGATGACGATAGTGGTACGTCTTAATTTTAAACAGAATCTAAGGCGAATATTAATGATGATTATTGTGTTGGTCAGACGGTGTTCGGGGACAGATTGGGCCTTAAAGTTTCCTGACATATGTCTTATAGCGAGCAAAGACCTCGAAAAAACGTCACCGAGGAAACTTGTCCCGACCGGGAACGAACACGGGTCCGCTGCCTGGCAAGGCAACACGCTGTCTCAAGACCACAGCGGTGGACCCGGCCCCATAGTACGTCCGATAATATGTTATATACTTAATTTAAAATAATAATAATAATAATAATAATACTTTTATTTATTTATTATTATTTTATAATAATAATGCCATAAGGCCTTCTCTTCCACTCAACCAGCGAATAGTAGAATTATACAAAAATTACATACATATTACAATTTTAAGATATTGTTAAAATACAGACTAAACAAAATACAATGATGCTGTGATCTAATACTAGCTAATACTAACAAAAACATAGAATATAATAAAATTATATAAAATAAAGTACGTAGCTTGCTACATGATTATTAATAGAATGCTCTATATAGTTGTTATGCAGTTAATGTTTTCATTGTGTCGAACTTAAGATATCATTTAATTTGTATTTAAAAATCTCTAAATAATGGTAAAAACTCCATTAAAATCGGTGAAATAGTTCTTGAGTCAGACTCACAGACACTCATTTTTACATATAAGGTTTAAAAAAAGTGTTTTATAATTATCTTTTAAAGTTTTTAGGTTGGTATTAAATGATGTTATCTTTGGATTTCTTACGAAGGGATCGCTTGTCTTTTCTGAACGCTACACAAGCTTCTCCGCGTGGAGTTTGTGTTTTGTTCAAATGCAACACAGTTGAGTATTAAGATGGCGTTACGTTGTATAAAATCCGTGCGTGCCGTGTACAAAACTTAATAAACAAAGTTCGTAATAATTGTGGCAGTTGTTTAAGCGTGTGTACAGTATTTTAGTAATGTTTTAAGCGTGTTTTGATGTGTGTGTAATGGACGCAGGAACTGGGGTTGTCTTGAATTCTGCACAAGGTTCGTACATTTGTTACGATATTTGTAAGCTTATTGCTAATTGAAGTTATCAAAAATCTCTCTGTTTTAACCTTAGTTTGACCTTCATCCTAAAGGTATCTTGGCTCAAGTTTCCAACAGACAGCGGTCGCAGATTTTAAAAAAGCTTAAACAGATTCTATCATACTTTACATACTTACTCACTGGCATTATCGAACCCATAGGTTCATGGCCGCGTGGACATACGCTCTCCATACATCCCTATCCTGAGCTAATGCTTTCCAATCAATCCCTGTATAATCTACTTCCCTCAAATCACAGTTAATGTTATTCTCTCACCTCATTATTGGTCTACCAACTGGGCGCCTTCCCTCTGGCTTTCCTACAAGAAGCTTTCATGCAAGTCGTTCATTCCCCATACGTGCAACATGTCCTGCCCATCGCAGTCTACGAGACTTAACTGTTCTTATTATATCTGGCTTCCTATAAAGACCACGTAGTTCATTGTTATGTAGTCTTCTCCATTCACCTGTCTGTTCATCTCTCTTTGGTCCAAAATTTTTCTAAGTACTTTATTCTGAAATGCTTGTAATCTCCTTTCCTCCCTTAAAGTAAGAGTCCATATTTCGCACCCATATAATATAACTGGAAGAATAATGTTTTATATATTTTCAGTTTAACGTTTTTTGAAAGGAGTTGGGACATCAAGAGTCTCTGCAGTGCATAATATCACCCAATTTCAGAACTGAGCCTATGTTTAATTTCTTTGTGCATCTAATTCCTAGTTGTGATTATTGTTCCTAGATATTTTACCTTCACGTATTAATTTTTATTCAACATTAGCTAACACCCGCTTGCGCTGCTACGCCTAAATAAATGGAAGTTGTGTTATTATGTTTAATTGAATAAGTGCAAAGAAATTATTATACCATTATATCACAATTATTTTTATATATCCCGTGCTGATTTCCCGGCGTTGCCGGGAGTCTATTTATCCCGATCTTCTTGGCATAAATGAGCTGAAAGACTAATGTTGATGTGTTTTATGTTTAGTTGAATAAGTATAAAGAAAAAAAATCGAAATTATGTTTCTAGAGACCGTTTCATCAAGGTTGAAGCATGGCCTCAGATGCGCAGAGATCAGTTTCAACCCCTTGACTGCGGGTAGTCTACGGTACAGGCATAACATTCAATTCCAAAATAGTGTACTGTCAGTCTAAAATATATTAGTTTTCGTCACCTTACTTCTAAAACCTCGTATGTCTAATTTCAAGAGAGCATAAACACTTTTTTTGACGTTGTTTATTTTCTTGTAAATATGTTAAGAAATAAGAGCAAGAGGACTGGAGAACATGGAGTGAATGAAATCTGTTTAAAAAATAAATAATGTCTTATTTTTAATTTAAACATTTAAAATATGACATTAAAAACATAGTTACAAAATTATAAGTACTGGTAATGTAAAAAAATGTTTTATGCTTTCTGAAAATTTTGTTAAATTAGACTTGCGCGGTTTTAGAAATAAGGTGATGTTATATTGCGGTGTTAAGTGGAAGATTTCTCGTATCTACAAGGTCGTAGAACCGTCCAATCCCTATCGCTTCTCTATAAACTAGCACACACATCATTTCCTTATCTCACCACTTCTTTGGACTCTGTGATGCACATACATACTGGACACACGGTCCCTTCATCACACAGCCTGTTTATTTCAAAATATTTTATAGTTTCTCTTGCTAGAACATGGAATTTTCTTCCACCTATATCAGAGACCGAGAAACTATAACTACTTTCAGAAAGAAAACTTAAATTTCTCTATTAACTAACTGACGAAAACATCTCACTGATAGTATTTTTTAACAATTAATAATTTATTAATTTATTTAATAAATATAGTATTATGAATTATCAGTTTTTCTAACCTAATATCTCATTTCTTTCTCTGTGATTTTTTTTTTTCATGCATAGTAGGTTGGAGCTGTTTTGTGTGTGTGTGTGTATATATATATATATATATATATATATATATAAAGTAAAGTGATCCCACGACAGGCCCCGAGGCCCTTGGGGTAGTAGGAGGTTAAGGTTCCCACTATTTCTAGACGATCGACACTTTATGTCAGCCGGGTTGTCAGCTCTGCGTGACGGCCGCCTTTACCCCCAGAACAAGCGTCTGGTACTCATTTCTGTTAGAGGCTGAGTCGACCCCAGGGTCATAGTGCCGCCAGAGGGTTTGGGTCAGTTTAAAAATCCTGACCCCAGTGTGTGTATATAGGCCTATATATATATATATATATATATATATATATATAATATCCATTCATAGTAATTCTGCCCGAGGGCAGGTCTTTCACTGCAATCATTGCATTTCCATGCTATGCTTGCAGATTTACTAGGGAATTCTAGGTGTGGTAGCTTCCCGTTGCTTTCCACACCGGTGAAGGATGATGATGATGGCCATATGATTTTAGGGACCGTTTGGGCCTTAAAGTCTTCCTGACATTTGTCTTACAGGTGAGGAAAACCACGATAAAAACCTCACCCAGAAAAATTGCCCCGACCGGGGATCGAACCCGGGCCCGCTGCGTGACAAGGCAGCACGCTACCTCGAGACCACAGCAGTATTTCTAACCTAATATCTTATTACTTTCTCGGCCATTTTTTTTTCATGTATAGTAGGTTAGAACTGTTCTTGTGTGTGTGTGTATATATATATATTAGGTTTAATTTTAATCATCTCTAACTTTATTGCATTATTGTATGCATGTACCCCATACGTCCCGCGTGGGTACACGGCTACTCTCTATCGGGAGTTTCTTAACCAAGCTAGTTTAGGTACAAGTGATATGTGGTTAGCACATCCCCTCAATGGAACATCTGATAGGCAACTAAGGCATTACTAGATGAATGAAGGGCGGATAAATGTTGCACAGCAGTCTCTTATTCAGACTTGAGGTTCTTTTATGAACCTAAAAAATTTTAATAAAAAAATAAATACAATCCATATGTGAACACAAGTAAACTTTATTATTGCCAAATGAATCATGGACAATAACATACTAAATTTTCGAAACAATTGGAAAGTAGTTTGTGAGAAAATTGGCAATGCTTTTAACAAAATGGATTCTTTATTTTAATTTTAAATTACTCGTAAAGAAATATGTCTAAAAAGTTAACCAAAGTGTAATTTTGTTCAGGAAGACTTGTTTAATTAGTGATGTAATTTTCATGCACATAACTTAAGAATAAGCTGAAAAAAATTGTATGCCATATGTTTAAACCAAACTGCAAGGAAATTAGTACCGGGTGCCCTTAAGGAATTTCACGCGATACATAGTTATTATAATCATTTCCTACTCAGGGTTAATATTTTCATTACGACTAGTAACCGTGATTTTGCAGATACAGACAAAGCCTGCTGATAGGGATCGCTTCCCCAAGACCCTGCGTTTACCTGCGCGAGCTTTGTAGGTCATGCTTCTTCCTTAGTGGAACGGCCTCCTTCTCTGTATGTACCCCGTGCTGATTACCGGCGTTGCACTGGAATATACGTATCCCGTTCCTCTTGACATAAATGAATTGGAAGACGAATGTCAATGTGTTTTATGTTTAGTTAAATAAGTAAAAGTAACTATTATATCGTAATTATGTTTAGATACCCCGTGCTGATTACCGGCGTTGCCCGGGAATCTACTTATCCCGATCTTCTTGGCATAAATGAGCTGGAAGACAAAATTCGTTACTGTGAGTAATCCGTAGAAGCGCTGCTACGCTTGTTAGGGAATCTACTTTTCCCGATCTTTTTGGCATCAATAAAAAAAAGAAAAGGTTATTGTGAGTTATCCGTAAAAGATAAACATATGCTGTCCAGGACTTTTTACTGTAGTTTTTCAGATATTCAATTCTGTGTACATTGATTTTATGTATTTGTTATGGTTTCAGCAGCGCAGCGGTTAAGCCGTTAAAGAGTCCAAATAGCGATTCCGTTCACCTTTTTAACTACAAAGAATGATATTAATGGTGTAGGAGTTGAGTATCACTACTCTCTTACTACCTATGTTCATCCCGGGAATCTTCTGAACATTTTGCTAAAGCCCCATCACAATCGGATCAACGGTACGGCCGCGCATAAAATACGAACAAACAGACAAACATTAAATAATCAATTGAGTTGGTGTTTACTTGATGAAAATCCATATTTATTAATTAAATAAAAATAAAAGGTAGTCATATTTATTATAAAATTCAGTGACAGTTGTTTCGGTACACTGTACCTTCTTCAGACATGTTAACAAATTATGAATTGTGTTCCAACTGATCTAAGCAACAATACAACAGTATTTATTTAAATTTTTCTTTTTTAAATATAATATTGTTGTATTGTTGCTTAGATCAGTTGGAACACAATTCATAATTTGTTAACATGTCTGAAGAAGTTGCAGTGTACCGAAACAGCTGTCACTGAATTATATAATGAATATGAAAATCAAATAAAACTACGTTTTATTTTTATTTAATTAATAGACAAACATTAATTTTATATATTAGTATTGGCTGGTTAGAAGTGAAATTCGCTTAGTTTTAATTAAAGACGTGACAGTTCGTACCAACAAGAAACACAACTCTCTGTGTAAAGTATATACAAAACGACCAACACATATTCAGAAAGGTTATCTATGAAATATTAGATTCTATTCACTTCTTCCTATCGTGCCATATGAGTAATTTTTCCATGGATTATATTACTTTCTTTTAGTATGAATATGTGTCAGTGAATGGTGTATTTCTACTTAACGCTGTGTTGTCTTGGATGAGGCCTTGGCATTGAGCTGATCACTCATTCGGGGAGGTCCTCCATGTCCTTGTGTAGTCAAAAAAGTATGTATGTCATCTTTAATTAAAATCCCTCTCCAGACAGTTTGGTTACTCCAAGACCCGGGTGGAGTGTGGCACGTAAAGTACCTATATGATAAGAGGTTACACTGTATTTCTAAAAAATTGATTTAGAAAAATAGTATTATTATTATTATTATTTATGGGGCACGCCGTAGCGTAGTGGTTAAGGTACTGAGCTACAAGCCGGAGGGTCGAGGGTTCAAGTCCCGTTGGGGTCAGGATTTTTAAACTTACCCAAACCCTCTGGCGGCACTATGGCCCTGGGGTCGACTCAGCCTCTAACGGAAATGAGTACCAGACGCTTGTTCTGGGGTAAAGGTGGCCGTCACGCAGGGCTGACAACCCGGCTGACGTAAAGTGCCAATTGTCTAGAAAAAGTGGGAGCCTTAACCTTCTACTACCCCAAGGGCTTTAATTATTATTATTATTAATTATTATTATTAATTATTATTACTATTATTATAATGAATCGGCAGCGGTGGACTAGTGGTTATGCTCCTTGCCTCTGGTTTCGAGGGTCGCGGGTTCAAACCCGACCGCGGTCGATGGATTTTTTTAGGATGGAAAAATTCAAGGAGCAAGTCCTCCAGGAGGGACTTTAAGCCGTGGGTCCCGAGTCTGAAGATTTTCTGGCTCGTAAAAGATCCTTAAGCCTGAATAAAAAGGCCTCTAAGCAAAATTTTCCCGTCCTAGTACTACATTGGTTTCCTAGACGTCAGTATAAGGCGGAACGCTGACCACGGACAACTCAAATTACTTCGATACGGAAAAAAATGTAACTAAATTACTATGGTTCAAATTCTTGCCTATAGGGGGAAGTGTAATTCGCTTAGTTTAATTAAAGACGTGACAGTTCGTAGCATCAAGAAACACCACTCTCACGGAACGATCAACACACAGGGTATTCTCCTGAGTATCAACAGCTGAGGAAATTCAATATTATGTGTGGTTGAATAGTTCATTTTGCTTTGTCTAAGTTAGGTTACAGTGAATTAAATATAAAATCCATTGTATGTATGAAATATCTGATTATTTTGAGTTTCACCTGTGATATTAAATACATACTCGTTCCAATTGTAGTTCTTTGTCTGTCCTTGAAGGATGGATACAGGCTTATTTTCTTATCAGTCATCACATTTATCTTATAGTCCCTCCATGGTATCTTTACCTTGTCGTGGTGGAGTGGCTAGCGTGCTTAAATGATCCCGAGAGCTATGCCGGCGGTAGCATTGCTGCCGATAGGGTTACCCATGCCGGACTGGTCGAAGGTGATAAGCCAGACGAAAAAGTACCTTGGTCGATCTTTCACCGTAAAAATGCAACCGTCAAGAAATGCGGACATGGGTTCATCTGGGGTAAAATTTTCCGGAGGTCTAATAGTCCCTCATTCGGTTCTCCGGCCGGGGACTACTTCAGGAACCCATGCCATTTAATTTCCGCGCTGCCATGAACCTACGGGTTCGATAGTGTCAGTGAGTTTGTTACTTATCTTGCATTATTCGGGGGTCTCATTTATTTCAGCAACCACGATATATATATATATATATATATATATATATATATATATATTGTATAGGTTAATATATATATTTTGTTATGATATAATAGTGGCAATAATAATAATAATAATATAATATATAATAATAATAATAATAATAATAATAATAATAATAATAATATTAATATACTCACTGGCACTATCGGAACCGTATGTTTATGACCGCGCGCACATAAGCTCTCCTACATCCCTATCCGGAAAATTTTACCCCAGTTGAACCCATGTCCGCATTTCTTGACAGTTGTATTTTTACGGCGAAAGATCGTCACTCTTTCGACCAAGTTACTTTTTTCGTCTGGCTTATCACCTTCGACCAGTCCGGCATGGATAATCCTATCGGCAGCAATGCTACCGCCGGCATAGCTCTCAGGAACATTTAAGCACGCAAGCCACTCCACCACGACAAGCTAAAGATACCATGGAGGGAATAATAATAATAATAATAATATTTTAGGAATTTGTTTCTAAACTACAATATTTTTTCCATCAAACTAAATTATTTTATTCGCCCAAAAATGCCATAGTACTACTTAATAGAATGTGCACACTGACACGTGATATGTCCTCGCTATCTTACTTACTTACTTACTTACTCACTGGCACTATCGAACCCGTAGGTTCATGGCCGCACGGACATAAGCTCTCCATACATCCCTATCCTGAGCTAATGCTTTCCAATCATTCCCTGTATAATCTACTTCCCTCAATCATTGTTAATGTTTCTCCCACCTCATTCTTGGTCTACCAACTGGGCGTTTTCCTTCTGGCTTTCCTACAAGAAGTTTCCATGCACGTCTTTCATTCCCCATACGCGCAACATGTCCTGCCCATCGCAGTCTACGGGACTTAACTGTTCTTATTATATCTGGCTTCCTATAAAGACCATGTAGTTCATTGTTATGTAGTCTTCTCCATTCACCTGTCTGTTCATCTCTCTTTGGTCCAAAAATTTTCCTAAGAACTTTATTCTCAAATACTCGTAATCTCCTTTCCTCCCTTAAAGTAAGAGTCCATGTTTCGCACCCATATAATATAACTGGTAGAATAATAGTTTTATATATTTTCAGCTTAACATTTTTTGAAAGGAGTTGGGACATCAAAAGTCTCTGCAATGCATAATAGCATGCATTTCCAGAATTGAGCCTATGTTTAATTTCTTTGTGCATCTCATTCCTATTTGTGATTATTGTTCCTAGGTATTTGAATTCAGCCAATTCCTCAAAATTTCCCTCATTTGTCATTAGCTGTCCATTTCCATTATATAATGTATTTCTACGTGAGACCATATATTTAGTTTTACTGATATTACTTCCAGTCCTAATTTCTTAGTGTTACTCAATAGTGTGTGCGTGTTGGCCTTTAGTATCTCCTCGCTATCGGCCAGTAGTACTACATCATCAGCATAAACTAACAGCTTATTAATACCATTCAGTTGTAAGCCTTCCTCATTCTCTAAAGATTTAATGGCATGCTCTAGTACAAAATTAAATAGTAGAGGAGATAGTGCATCTCCTTGCTTCAACCCATTCTGGATTTCAAAAGTGTCTGAAAACTGTTTGCCTACACGCACCCTACTCGTTGAGCCATTTAGACACATTCGTATAAGTCTAACTAACTTTTTGGGAATTCCGAACTCCAGCAGGATAATATATAACTTCTCCCTCTTAATTGAATCATATGCTTTTTTGAAGTCCACATACAGTTGATGTACAGTACCATTATATTCCCATTTCTTTTCTAAAATCTGTCTTATACTAAAAATCTGATCTGTTGTAGACCTGTTTCTTCTAAATGCACATTGATGATCTCCTAGAATGTCATCAATATAGGGAGTAAGTCTGCTGACTAATATATTTGTTAGAATTTTGTACGAAGTTGAAAGTAATGAGATGCCCCTGTAGTTGTTGCAATCAGTTTTATCCCCTTTCTTATAAATTGGTACGATAATTGATTCCTTCCATTCATCTGGAAGAGCTTCTTTTTCCCAAATCATACTAAGCAAACAGCGTATCTTGTCCATCAATTTTTCTCCCCCTGATTTTATCAGTTCTGCTGGGATCTCATCTGAACCTGATGCTTTATACATCTTCAATTTTTCAATTGCCATTTCAACCTCTAATGCACTTGGCTCTGCGACTAGCATTTCTGCTGTCTGTAACTTATCCTCCTCAATGTCCTGTTCTGTATGTACATTTAATAGCTGATTAAAATAACTTTTCCATCTATTTAATATACTCTTGGAATCTGCAATCATATCCCCATTTTCATTCCGAATTATGTTTGTTCTAGCCTGAAACCCTTTCTTCTCTATACTAATTCCCTGATATAATTCTCTAATGTTCCTATTTTTGCATTCATTTCAAGATCATTAATCTTCTCTCTCAAATATTCCCTCTTTTTACTCTTTAGTAACTTGGTGGTTTCCCGTCTAACACTACCCAATTGCTCTAAATTTACCTCATTTGCTCGTGTAACCATTTCATTTTTGCTAGCTTTCTTTTCTTTACAATGTCGGCACATTCCTCATCAAACCATTTCTTGTTTTGCCTCTTTTTTAAACAACCAATGCTTTCTGATGCTGACAATTTAATAGTATCTCTTATAGCCTCCCATTCCTTATTTATATCAGTTTCTTCTTCGTTTGCCACATTGTCATCTGAAGATTCCAGTACTTCAAATCTATTAGCAATTTTGATTTGGTATTCTTGCTGCAGTTCATCATTTTTCAAGTTTTTTAATTCATATTTTACAGAATCATCTTTAGCGTTTGTTCCTCTCATAAGCGATAGCCGTTGTCTGATTTTCACCCTGACCAGATGATGATCTGAATTGCAGTCTGTCCCTCTAACTGATCTAACATCAATGATGCTACTGTGCCAGCGTTTATCCACTAATACATGATCTATCTGGTTCCGAGTTTCTCCATCTGGGGACGTCCAGGTGTATTTATGAATATCCTTATGCTGAAATGTTGTGCTCTTAACAATGAGATTCTTTGATGTGGCAAATGTGACTAATCTAACCCCTTTGTCGTTACTATCTTCATGAAGACTGAATTTGCCTATTGTTGGTTTGAATATATCTTCCCGCCCCACTTTTGCATTAAAATCTCCTAAGACAATTTTCATATGATATCGTGAAAGGCTATCAAATAAGCACTCTAATTCTTCATAAAACTCATCCTTGATATTGTCATCTTTATCTTCTGTGGGGGCATGTACATTTACAATTATAAAATCATGTCGTTTACCCTTTAGAATTATGTATGATATCCTATCACTAACAAACTTAATATCTCGGATAGCGGATAGGATCCTCCTTCTGACTATCACGTAATAATATTTCATTATCAACCATAAACTATCAACTTATTAACCCGCTGAGTTTTAAGACTTCATTAGCCTCTAATAATTTAATGAGTTCTAATACGAATTGAATAGTAGAAGAGATATTTGATCTATTTTTTAAACCCATTGTCAACTTTAAAAGTATCTGATAGATGTTGCGTTATGTGGACCCATTCTTTTTTGCCATTTAGACACATTAAAACACGCCTAACTAGAGTTTTAAGAATTTCACCTCTAAATTTAATTCCTTTTTTGAAGTATAGATATAGTTTATGCACAGTGACATATTCCCGTTTACTTTCCAAAATAGGTCTTATACTAAAACATATGATCTATTGTTAACCTATCTCTTCTAAATTCACATTGATATTCACATATTACGTCCTCGATATAGCAAGTAGGACAGGATACTAATTATACTGAGCAACAAAAAATAAACTTTTTTTTTTGTCTCAGAAAGAAAAATATGTGTTTCTGATAGTATTTTATCTGCTGAATTCAAATATGATACAAGATTTTTCTCCATCACGCAAGGTTTCCGAGAGACAGGAATTTATAATTTCAAACACTTTAACATTTTTTACATTCGTAATCACACAATATTCGAACATTCGGACTCACCTAGAAAGTAAGGAATGATGATTTTCTGCTATATTTCACCTGTGGAGCATCCCTCTTATATGGTCCAACAATAATTTGCCAGCATATTAGGATTCCATTTGCCTTGATATATATTTCCCATGGCTGAAATCTCCTGAGTTAGCTCATTTGGATTTTATTTTAAAACGGAAAAATGGACGAAAATACGTTTATTAAAATACAATTATTTAAATCCATTATTTGAAATTGAAATAAAAAACTGAGTGATGGAGAAGTTCCGAATACATATTTGAAAACAGGATAAAAAAACTGCATTAGGTACAACTGTTCGTACTCATGAGACAAAATTCATGTTGACCCGTGTTATTTGTTACAATTTTGTACGAAGTTGAACGGGTTTACAAAAAGAACCTAAATCTAATAATTATATTCATTGTGATGATGTCGATAAATGGTTGTCTAAATGGTTGTCTAATCGGTGTATTGAAACCCGATGTTTATTTCATACTAGCTAATACCAGGCGTGCGCTGCTACTCCTAAATAAATGTTAATGTGTTTTTACCACCAGCCGTGCGCTGTTATACTTGCCCGGGAATCTGCTTATCGCGATATTCTTTAAAGACAAAAATGTTATTGTGAGTTATCCGTAGGAGATAAACATATGTTGTCGCGGACTTTTCTGTGGAGTTTTTTTAAGATATACAATTCTGTGCACATTAATTTGGTGTGTTTGTTATGGTTTAGGCAGCGTAAGCCATTTAAACGTCAAAATAGGAACTTTTTTTTCACTTTTTCACTACAAAGGATGATTTTTAGGGGTGAAGGGGTTGAGTATTACAACTCTCTTATAGCTATGTTCATCCCCGGAATCTCCTGAACATTTTTGAAAAAAAGCCCCATCTCATTCGGATGAACGGTATGGCAGAGCACGCTTGCCCGGGAATGGACTTATCCCTATCTTCTTGGCATCAATGAAAGACAAAAATGGTTATTGTGAGTTATCGGTGAAAGATAAACATATGTTGTCGGGGACTTTTTTGTAGAGTCGTTTGAGATATTCAATTCTGTGTACATTAATTAGGTGTATTTGTTATGGTTTAGGCAGCGTAAGCCATTTAAACTTCGAAATAGGGACTTTATTTCACTTTTTCGCAACAAAGGGTGATTTTTAGGGGTGAAGGAGTTGAATATCACAACTCTCTTATAGCCTATGTTCATCCACATTTTGCTAAAAGCCCCATCTAAATAGGACGAACGATTGTGGCCGCGCATTAAATTCGAACAAACAAACAAACAAACATTAATTTTTATATAGGCCTATTAGATAACGATATTTTCAATTGTTCCATATATTCTAAATACGATTTTAGAATTCTAAAATAATCTCGATACATTTTACAAGGGCAAAAAATCAGTATAATATATTTTTATGGTAAAGATAATTACTAGTAGTGTAATATATTGTTGTGAGTTTGTAAAATACTAGACACTTCTTTAAGTCAGCTGAGATTTTCAAAATATTTAACATTACATTTATTGATTCTATATGTTCTTTAACTTCAAATATTCCCATAATATTCATTATACTATTCGTTAATTCATCAACCAAACAGATATAACATTTATGTCAAGTCACTGTCGAGAGAAAGTTTACATCTTGGCGCTTGGATAACATAGCTTAGGAAGTAATCATAAGAGGTTATGACGCACTGCCAATGTTATAGATTCCCATTAGGGATTATGACGGATTCCCTATAACTCCCTATAAAATGTAGAATAAAGTTTTGGTACATTAAGATTACTAAGGATTGGTTAAAGATTCGAATGTATTAAACTATTTAACTCATGCCACAAATGCTAGTCAATTACCAATCACGTTTCAATGAACGTTGTTTTACAACCAATGACAGTCGTGTTTCACTTCGCTCTTATCTCGATTTTCTCTTTATCAGCTCCTGCTTTTGTGATGAAGAGAGCTCCTCCTTTTAATATTCTGAACAGGTCAAAGCATTATTTTTCTCCAACAAATACATTGAATATAGCAAATAATGAAAAGATTCCATGATTTTACAGAGTTGTTTACTAAAAAAATAAATGAATAATCCGTAATGTTGATTATGATATATAGTTTGATGTGTTTCATTATTTCTCCACTAGAGTGCATTCTTACATATTGCGATCTAATTTGGCAATAAATAATATGATCAAGCAGCAGTGAATGAACATAACCTCACATTTCTGATTTGATGTCAAACATCGCCGTTTACATTAAATACATAAATATTTTAAAATAACTACAGTTAAACAATGATTTGTGAATAAACAACTTAATTTTATTCGTTAAACAGTCCTAATAAATGCCACTCTTAATTTCCAAATTCTCTAGATAAATTGGAAATCACTCGTGGCATTACTTATGACTTATGACAAATGATTGGTTCTGGTGACATCATGGATGCGGGATGCATGCCCAACGATAGAAAGTTTCCGTTACGGAGTATTTTAAATTCCCTGCTAGCTAATAACCGGCGTCCGCTGCTACGCCTAAATAAATAAAAATTAATGTGCTTTCATGTTTAGTTGAATAAGTACAAGGAATAATAACTATAAATTTATATTTCTTTAGATAGCCCGTGCTGATTATCCGACCTTGCCCGCGAATATACTTATCCCGATCTTCTTTATATAAATGGGCAAAAATACTTATTTACTTACTTACTTACTCACTGGCACTATCGAACCCGTAGGTTCATGGCCGCGCGGACATAAGCTCTCCATATATCCCTATCCTGAGCTAATGCTTTCCAATCATTCCCTGTATAATCTACTTCCCTCAAATCATAGTTAATGTTATTCTCCCACCTCATTCTTGGTCTACCAACTGGGCGTTTTCCCTCTGGCTTTCCTACAAGAAGCTTCCATGCAAGTCTTTCATTCCCCATACGTGCAACATGTCCTGCCCATCGCAGTCTACGAGACTTAACTGTTCTTATTATATCTGGCTTCCTATAAAGACCATGTAGTTCATTGTTATGTAGTCTTCTCCATTCACCTGTCTGTTCATCTCTCTTTGGTCCAAAATTTTCCTAAGTACTTTATTCTCAAATACTTGTAATCTCCTTTCCTCCCTTAAAGTAAGAGTCCATGTTTCGCATCCATATAATATAACTGGTAGAATAATAGTTTTATATATTTTCAGTTTAACGTTTTTTGAAAGGAGTTGGGACATCAAGAGTCTCTGCAATGCATAATAGCACGCATTTCCAGAATTGAGCCTATGTTTAATTTCTTTGTGCATCTCATTCCTATTTGTGATTATTGTTCCTAGGTATTTGAATTCAGCCACTTCCTCAAAATTTCCCTCATTTGTCATTAGCTGTCCATTTCCATTATATAATGAATTTCTACGCGTGACCATATATTTAGTTTTATTGATATTTACTTCCAGTCCCAATTTCTTAGTGTTACTCAATAGTGTGTGCGTGTTGTCCTTTAGTATCTCCTCGCTATCGGCCAACAATACTACATCATCAGCTTAAATAACAGCTTATTAATACCATTGAGTTGTAAGCCTTCCTCATTCTCTAAAGATTTAATGGCATGCTCTAGTACAATATTAAATAGTAGAGGAGATAGTGCATCTCCTTGCTTCAACCCATTCTGGATTTCAAAAGTGTCCGAAAACTGTTTGCCTACACGCACCCTACTCTTTGTGCCATTTAGACACATTCGTATAAGTCTAACTAACTTTTTAGGAATTCCGAACTCCAGCAGGATACTATATAACTTCTCCCTCTTAATTGAATCATATGCTTTTTTGAAGTCTACATATAGTTGATGTACAGTACCATTATATTCCCATTTCTTTTCTAAAATCTGTCTTATACTAAAAATCTGATCTGTTGTAGACCTGTTTCTTCTAAATGCACATTGATGATCTCCTAGAATGTCATCAATATAGGGAGTAAGTCTGCTTACCAATATATTTGTTAGAATTTTGTAGAAGTTGAAAGTAATGAGATGCCCCTGTAGTTGTTGCAATCAGTTTTATCTCCTTTCTTATAAATTGGTACGATAATTGATTCCTTCCATTCATCTGGAAGAGCTTCTTTTTCCCAAATCATACTCAGCAACCAGTGTATCTTGTCCATCAATTTTTCTCCCCCTGATTTTATCAGTTCTGCTGGGATCTCATCTGAACCTGATGCTTTATACATCTTCAATTTTTCAATCGCCATTTCAACCTCTAATGCACTTGGTTCTGCGACTAGCATTTCTGCTGTCTGTAAAGTATCCTCCTCAATGTCCTGTTCTGTATGTACATTTAATAGCTGATTAAAGTAACTTTTCCATCTATTTAATATACTCCTGGAATCTGCAATCATATCCCCATTTTCATTCCGAATTATGTTTGTTCTAGCCTGAAACCCTTTCTTCTCTATACTAATTCCCTGATATAATTCTCTAATGTTCCTATTTTTTGCATTCATTTCAAGATCATTAATCTTCTCTCTCAAATATTCCCTCTTTTTACTCTTTAGTAACTTGGTGGTTTCCAGTCTAATACTACCCAATTGCTCTAAATTTACCTCATTTGGCTCGTGTAACCATTTCATTTTTGCTAGCTTTCTTTCTTTACAATGTCGGCACATTCCTCATCAAACCATTTCTTGTTTTGCCTCTTTTTTAAACAACCAATGCTTTCTGATGCTGACAATTTAATAGTATCTCTTATAGCCTCCCATTCTTTATTTATATCAGTTTCTTCTTCGTTTGCCACATTGTTCATCTGAAGATTCTAGTACTTCAAATCTATTAGCAATTTTGATTTGGTATTCCTGCCGCATTTAATCATTTTTCAAGTTTTTAATTCAAATTTTACAGAATCATCTTTAGCGTTTGTTCCTCTCATAAGCGATAGCCGTTGTCTGATTTTCACTCTGACCAGATGATGATCCGAATTGCAGTCTGTCCCTCTAACTGATCTAACATCGATGATGCTACTGTCCAGCGTTTATCCACTAATACATGATCTATCTGGTTCCGAGTTTCTCCATCTGGGGGACGTCCAGGTGTATTTATGAATATCCTTATGCTGAAATGTTGTGCTCTTAACAATGAGATTCTTTGATGTGGCAAAGGTGACTAATCTAACCCCGTTGTCGTTACTATCTTCATGAAGACTGAATTTGCCTATTGTTGGTTTGAATATATCTTCCCGCCCCACTTTTGCATTAAAATCTCCTAAGATAATTTTCATATGATATCGTGAAAGGCTATCAAATAAGCATTCTAATTCTTCATAGAACTCATCCTTGATCTTGTTATCCTTATCTTCTGTGGGGGCATGTACATTTACAATTATAAAATCATGTTGTTTACCCTTTAGAATTATGTATGATACCCTATCTCTAACAAACTTAATATCTCGGATAGCGGATAGGATCCTCCTTCTGACTAAAAAACCCGTTCCAAATGCAGATCTTTCTGCACCCCCATAGTATAATGCAAAGCTTCCTGATTCCTGACCACCTTCTCCTGGCCACCTAACTTCCTGTAAAGTGACTATATACAAGGGCGATTTATCTAATTCCCGCGTTAATATCTCTAGTGCCCCGCTATTGTATAAAGTCCTAACATTCCATGTTCCTAGGAACAGGTTCCTGTGTTTGAGCCTTTGGCATGGGTTCCCTGAAGTAGTCCCCGCCCGGAGATCCGAATGGGGGACTATTTGACCTCCGGAAAATTTTACCCCAGTTGAACCCATGTCCGCATTTCTTGACGGTTGTATTTTTACGGGTGAAAAAGATCGTCGCTCTTTCTAAATGGGCAAAAAATAGAAAAATAATGTGTTTTATATTTCGAATAAATCAGTTAAAGGAAAAATATTCTATAAGATAATTATTTGGAAAAACCAGTGCTGGTGACACGGCGTCGGCACACGGGAATCTAATAATCCCGATCTTCTTGAAATAAATAAGCAAAAAATACGAAAATTAATGTTTGAGATTTTCGAGAAATAAGTGAAAGGAAAACATTTATATGGTAATTATTTTTAGACACCCCGTGCTGATTTCTCGGCGTCGTACGCCGGAATCTACTTATCCCGATATTCTTGACATAAAGGAGCAAAAACAAAAGACGAAAATGAATGTATTTTATATTTCGGTAAATAAGTAAGGGGAAAAATGTAGATCATAATTATTTGTAGATACCCCGTGATGTTTACCCGGCGTTGTCCGTGAATCTACTCATCCCGATATTCTTGGCATAAATGAGAGGAAAGACAAAAATTAATGTACTTCTTATTATTAGTTTAATAAGTCAAATGAATATTAATTATAAACGTAGGCCTATATCATAATTATTTTAAGATTATTCGTTTTTATTACTCGGTGTTGCCCTGTAATCTACTTATCTCGATCTTCTTGGCATAAATGAGCGAAAAGTCAAAATCTGTTATTGTGGGTTATTCGTAAAAGATTACCCGCCATGTCATGCAGTGCTTGCACGGGAATCTACGTACTTGTCTCGATCTTCATAGCATCAATGAAAGCCAAAAATGGTTATTGTGAGTTATCCGTAAGAGGTAAACATTTGCTGTCGCAGACTTTTTTGTAGATCGTTTCGAGATATTCAATTCTGTGTACATTATTTTTGTGTATTTGTTATGGTTTAGGCAGCGTAAGCTATTTAAGCGTCTAAAGATCTACATTTTTCACGTTTTCCACTACAAAGGGCGATTTTAAGGGAATAGGAGATGAGTATCCCAACTCTCTTATAGCCTATGTTCATCCGGGAATCTCCTGAACATTTTGCAAAAATCCGCTTCACAGTCGGATCTACGTTATGGCCGCGAATAAATTACGAACAAACAAACATTCATTTTTATGTATTAGATAACGAGGTAGAGTTTGATATGTTAGGTTCGCTAATGACAGGTTCAAAGTTAAATATTTAAAATTGATAACATATATTAATATTTAGTTTAATTGAGAAATTACATAAAATGATTTTTAACAGTTACACGGAAAGTGTAGTTTTGATTTAACCGCGAATGAACAAGTTTCATTACAACACTGTATTAATTAGATGGAAATGTGCGAATAAAGTAACAATTGCTGCTAATTAGTTTTAACTAAATACTTTCTAGATTACTTAACGTTCGCCCAATTTAAAATCCATATGAACTTCCTGAAGGCAATCATCAGAGTTCTGCCGATCCAAGCCTTCGTTACATCTCAAACAACAAAATATTCTTCTTTAGTATTTAAAATACTATGGAGTCCACTGCTGTATATCGAGGTAGCGTGCTGCCTTGTCACGCAGCGGGCCCTAGTTTGATTCCCGATCGGGACAAACTCCTGGGTGAAGTGTTTTTTTTTCGGGGGTTTTTCCTCACCTGTAAGACAATTGTCAGGAAACTTAGGCCCAATGGTCCCCGAAAATCATAAAACTATCATCTTTTACCGGTGTGGAAAGTAATGGGAAGCTACCACACCTACAATTCCCTAGTAAAGCTGCAAAGCATAGCATGAAAATGCTATGATTGTAGTGAAAGATCTGTCCTCGGTCAGAATTACTTTGTTTGGATAGATAAGCTATAGACATTTGATATGGTATAAATTAACCTATTTTAATTTAGGACTATATGTATACACATGTCCAGCGCTGTGGTCTCGAGGTAGCGTGCTGCCTTGTCACGCAGCGGGCCCGGGTTCGATCCCCGGTCGGGGCAGTTTTTCTGGGTGAGGTTTTTATCGGGGTTTTTCCTCACCTGTAAGACAAATGTGAGGAAAACTTTAAGGCCCAAACGGTCCCCGAAATCATATGGCCATCATCCTTATCATTATCATCCTTACCATTATCATTATCATCATCATCCTTCACCGGTGTGGAAAGCAACGGGAAGCTACCACACCTACACAATTCCCTAGTAAAGCTGCAAGCATAGCATGAAAATGCTATGATTGCAGTGAAGGACCTGCCTTCGGGCAGAATTACTGTGGATGGATATACACATATGTATTACTGTGACGAAACCGGTAATGATTGAATCTAAGGTGATTCTAAGTTCTAATTAAAATATGTCAGACTATACTTGAGGCATAGCCTAAGTGTTAACTCATATAATTTGCCACAAATAAATAAAACGTTGCAAT
Organism: Diploptera punctata; assembly: GCA_030220185.1. Classification (NCBI taxonomy): domain Eukaryota; kingdom Metazoa; phylum Arthropoda; class Insecta; order Blattodea; family Blaberidae; genus Diploptera; species Diploptera punctata. The sequence continues at coordinate 53,219 of JASPKZ010010465.1, forward strand.
ACTTTACTTTTACTGTATGTAGAGTGTGGTGTAGACTTCCTTTACTGTAGTTTGGTATTTGTGCTGTCCATTTTATAAGTAATACTAGTACCAACAAAAAGTTACTTTTAAAGTGTTTTGACATTGTAGATTACTTTGCACGCGGTAAAAGATATGAATATTTTCATAAATAAATTGCATTAACTTGTAAACAAACAGATAAGAATTATATCTAAATAATTATATTCCCACACATGTTTTAGACTTTTCCATGCAGAGAGCCCACAAGTATATTTTTTTTACTTTAGTTTTAACGGACTAGTAATCGTCTTTAAAAATTAAGCTAAATTACCAATAACTTGTTAACTGTGAAGAAGGATAAAATTTATATGTAACCACTGAATGAAAACAGTGAAAAGCATGTTATTCTTCTTACTATAGTTTTCTAGCTTTTACCATCGGGAATGGATTGATACAAGTGTGTACAGTATTTAATTACCCTTTAAATAAATATAAAGACATTTTACTTACAAAAGTATAGTTTGAAAATAAAAAGTGGTTTTATCAAGTTTTGGTTATGACTATGTCGTGAGTATAAGAGAATACACTTCACGTTGATAAGGTAGAAGGGAACGTAATAGCTTTTCTTCAGGAAAATTAATTGGCGGTTCAAGGAAGAACCGGATATTACGACAGCCGTAAAACTCCCACATAACTGGCTTCAGTTATTTCATAAACAAAGCATGAAATTCATAAATGTAAGTAAGAAATGGATGGCGTTAGTAAGGCAGAAAGGGTTTTCTGATGAACGAATAAATATAAAATAAATAATAGTTTTAAAAAACTAAAAGAACACGCTTTATTAGAAAACTAAAAAATTAAAAACAATTTTAATTTCCAACATGCTTGGGATAAAATAAAGTGCGCAACAAAAAATTCATCTCCAACACATGTAGAATAAAATTAGAGTTATCAACAACAAGAAAATAATTTTACCATCAAAAGCGTGGGGTGCTCTATACCAATTAATATATTTGATAATAAACAGATATTGGTAAAAGTAAAGTCTCTAAGAAGAAAATGTAAAAATCATAAAAAACACCCCACGCTTTTGATGGTAAAATTATTTTCTTGTTTTTGATAACTCTAATTTTATTCTATATGTGTTGGAGATGAATTTTTTATTGTCCACTTTATTTTATCCCAAGCGTGTTGGAAATTAAAATTGTTTTTCATTTTTTAGTTTTCTAATAAAGCGTGTTCTTTTAGTTTTTTAAAACTATTATTTATTTTTTATTTTTTAGTTTTAATATTTTACAGAATAAGATAAAAATGTAAATATCTTTAAATTCGATACTATTGTAGTATGAGCTAAAAGTAATACTCATCTATAAAAAAAACCCTCCCAGCCGGATTTGAGCCTGCGACGTATGGATTACTGAAATTATATACCATTAAGAGTTCACTGCTCTACCAACTGAGCTCTTACAACGATTGGCTAAAAACTCGACAAGTCCGCAACCTATTATACCAGTTTTCAGTTTTTTTATTTTCAGATGATTCTGGCCAGGATTTTAGAAACAAAATATGAAATTATTGTATTGTCACGGGTCCTCTACACGTATACAAAGTTTCAAGTCGATCCAGTGTTTCTAAGTGGGTGAAAATCGCGTTGAAAGATTCCGTTACATTGATACAAAAACACTTTTTTTGATTTTCTGATGATTATAGCCAGGATTGTAGAAAATAAATATGAAATTATTGTTTGTCACGGGTCCTCTACAAGTATACAAAGTTTTCAAGTCGATCCAATGATTTTAAGTGGGTGAAAATCGCGTCGAAAGAGTCCGTTACATAGATAGATAGATAGATACAGGTCAAGCTAATGTAAAGCGTGTAAATAGTGCATTGAGAAATGTTATGTTTTAAACAGTGCAGTTGTTGATGTCAGAGATGCTGGAAATGAGTTAAAAGTAAATGAAGATAATCAATTGAGTTGGTGTTTACTTGATGAAGATCCATATTTATTAATTAAATAAAAATAAAACATAGTTTTATTTGATTTTCATATTTATTATATAATTCTGTGACAGCTGTTTCAGTACACTGTACCTTCTTCAGACATGTTAACAAATTATGAATTGTGTTCCAACTGATCTAAGCAACAATACAACAATATTTATTTAAATTGATTTGAATGAATCCCCTTTGTTAAATTTAAAAATTTAAATAAATATTGTTGTAATTGTTGCTTAGATCAGTTGGAACACAGTTCATAATTTGTTAACATGTCTGAAGAAGGTACAGTGTACCAAAACATCTGTCACTGAATTATATAATAAATATGAAAATCAAATAAAACTATGTTTTATTTTTATTTAATTAATAGTAACTGAAGATGATTGTTTATCCAAATGAACTAAAAAAAGAGCTGAACAGAAATTATAATGATGGAAAAAGTGTGAACAGATGCAGATTTAAACTTTGATGGATACAATATGTATATTTGCACATTTAAAAAGGTTTAGTTCTTATAAAAATCGTGCCCCCTTTTTTTAAATTGCAATTTTAATGCTCTTCGCCTTGCTTTATAATGGGCGCCGCATGTGTGCTGACGTCACTTTAATCTACGGCTCCGATACTAGATATGCATTTTTCTGTAGATATTGAGAACGATATTTTAAAGCTCCCGGTTGTTTTCAGAATAAAGTTGTAGCGTCTCTGTAGAGGAAACTTTGGTGCGTGCCAGCTTGTGTACATGTTAGAAACCTTGGTAATCACAAGAAAACATAATGAAGAAAGTATACATTGAAATGTTTTTGATTTCAGTTCATTTCTGCAATATGTGCAGTAGAGATGTTGAAATGCGTGCTATTATGCATTGCAGAGACTCTTGACGTCTCAACTCCTTTCAAAAAACGTTAAACTGAAAATATATAAAACTATTATTTTACCAGTTATATTATATGGTGTGAAAACATGGACTCTTGCTTTAGGGAGGAAAGGAGATTACAAAGTATTTGAGAATAAAGTACTTAGGAAAATTTTTGGACCAAAGAGAGATGAACAGACAGGTGAATGGAGGAAGACTACTTAACAATGAACTACATGGTCTTTATAGGAAGCCAGATATAATAAGAACAGTTAAGTCTCGTAGACTGCGATGGGCAGGGACATGTTGCGCGTATGGGGAATGAAAGACTTGCATGGAAGCTTGTTGTAGGAAAGCCAGAGGGAAAACGTCCAGTTGATAGACCATGAATGAGGTGGGAGAATAACATTAACTGTGATTTGAGGGAAGTAGATTATACAGGGAATGATTGGAAAGCATTAGCTCAGGACAGGGATGTATGGAGAGCTTATGTCCGCGCGGCCATGAACCTACGGGTTCGATAGTGCCAGTGAGTAAGTAAGTAAGAGTTGTTGATAGTGGACCTACTGTAAGAAGTAAAAGGCCATCTAAAAAAAGTATTAGCTGCCATGAAAATATATGTGGTCCCCCAAAACGTCCAAGAAACTCAACTACCACAATTAATATATCGTATGCCTGTATCACCAATCATAATATCCATCCATCCATAGTAATTCTGCCCGAAGGCAGGTCCTTCACTGCAATCATAGCATTTTCATGCTATGCTTGCAGCTTTACTAGGGAATTGTTGGTGTGGTAGGTGTCTTCCCGTTGCTTTCCACACCGGTGAAGGAGGAGGATGATGATGATAATGATAAGGATGATGATTGCTATGGCCATATGATTTCGGGGACTGTTTGGGCCTTAAAGTTTTCCTGACATTTGTCTTACAGGTGAGGAAAAATCCCGATAAAAACCTCACCCAGAAAAACTGTCCCGATCGGGGATCGAACCCGGGCCCGCTGCGTGACAAGGCAGCACGCTATCCCGAGACCACAGCGGTGGACCAACATCAAATAATGCGGTAATATAAGCCAACAGAGAGTAAGAAAGAATTATGTATTTCCATGAAGTAGGGCCTAATAGAATATTTCGGGAGTTAATAATTATCAGTAAGGCGCGGATTTCTACGGCCTAAAAATGGAAAATAGGCATGAATTTAAGACTAAAAATGGGTTTAAATATGACCTAAAAAAGACACAAATATGACCTATAATGGAATGAATTTTTATACCCATACTCTATTGATTGTTCATTCATATAGATGTTCAATTGTATCACAAGAAAAAGGAAATCTTCTTCTATTGTCCAGTGCAGACGTTTGCTACCTGTTAACAGAAACAAGTGAACTGTGAAACTGACCATTTTTAAACAGACTCAATGTTCGTTATTTCCAATCACCTGATGACTAGGCTATTAAAAGAAGCCCAAAATATGACTTCATCATAGAAATAAGCAGAAGTGTGACCAAAGATCTGAAAAAGTGAGAAATATGACTTTTAAGACCCAATAAAAACCACTTAATCTTAATAATAAGGCACATATAAATGTTTTTAGTTACTTGAAGCTTAGAATATAGGCTTTGATAAAAGTATGAACATGTCATAGGAATCCGCCCCTCAATCATAAGTGGTGTGAAATGAAACACATGACAGTAGTACATGTAGCGGGGAAGTGAAATTACGTTTTCAAGTGTTTGAAGTATAACAAATGTGGTAACTGGATTTTAGATCCTTACATTGGAATTTTACCCAGCACTGAGAATAACAAAATTGTAGATAAGGATATATGTATTATCATAAGTAATGCCACGAGTGATTTCCAAATTATCGATTTATCTACAGAATTTGGAAATCAAGAGTGGGTATTTGTTAGGACTATTTAACGAATCAAATTAAGCTGTTTACTCACAAATCATTATTTAAATATAGTTTATTTTAAAAATACTTATTATGTAAATGTAAACGGCGATGTTTGAAAACAAATGAGAAACGATAGGCACGTTTCATCTGCTTCTTTTGTTTATCACTGCAACCAGATAATACATTTTATTGCCAAAGGAACGCAATATTGTAAGAATGCTCTCTAGTGGAGAAAAAATGAAACACATCGAAATGTTTATTAATTCATTTCTGATGCCGTATGATGTAAATATGACAATTATATTTTTCTGGATTATTACCAGGGAAAAAATACAGTGTTTTTTTTTTGGTGGTATAATAAATTGCTACAAATGTTGACATGCATGCACTTTATATACAATCTGGTAGCCGTATTTCTCACAGGCTCAGTCACTGCAAAATAACGGTCAGACCTGTTCAGAATATTAAAAGGAGGAGCTTTCATTAATATGGTAAATATAACACTGATAAATATTTCGTGAAATACGACTCTGATTGGTTGTAAAACAGAAATCATTGAAACGTGATTGGTCATTGACTCCCATTTGGGGCATGATTTAATAGTCAATAAGAAGAATCTTAATACGGTCTTTGTTTTCGATCTTTAATTATATTATGTAATAAGTAGGTCTGATAAGTTGAATAGTCTGGGACGGGGGAGGGGGTATGAGCGTGCAGTGTGTATATGTGTGGGGGTGTGGGGTGTATGTGTGTGTTTTTTTTTCTAATTTGTTTTCTAGCATTTTTTTAATATTTAGTGTACGAATATGGATGAGTGTAGATATGTATTATGTGATGTAGTGTAGACATGATTTTACTTATATCTAGCCTTGATATAGATGTATTTATAGGTATTTGTTTACATTATGATTAGTTTTATTTTTTTATTCATGGAAAATTAATGCACGTACGGTCAAGCAGGCCCGTGCGCAATGTAAATGCATATGTGTTTTCTTTCTTCTGAAAAAAGGGCAATAAATTCCATTATCTATCTATCTATCACGTTGTTAAATGCAGAGTGTGTAATTACATTTGTACGTAAACAGACACCAGAGAACGAATGGTAAACGCTGAATTTTCTGATGTGCATTATGAAGCAAATAAGAACATGTTTGAAGTTTTTTGTAGCCATACGGTGCCATGGAACCATTTTGTATTTATATGAGAATGTCCTCATGAGCTCCTATATTTTTTTCAATTGTCATAGAAAAGTATTGTTCATCATCATCATAGTACATTCACGAATTTAGGCCATTTGTTGACCTGTTTCGGCCTCAAGAGAAACACCATCCAGAAGTCTTTTGAGTGGACGTCCTGGTCTTCTTCTTCCTGCGGGTTGATATACTGAACATTAGTTTGGGTAATTCTGTGATCTTCCATTCGATGAACATGTGTTGTATCCATCTTGACTTATAATCAGAAATTTTGTTTTCTAAAGATTCCATGTGTAATTCTTCTAAGATGTCTTCATTTTTTTTGTGATCTAGTAGTGTGTATCCTGCATGTCTCCGAAGATATCTCATTTCAGCAGATCTAAGTCTCTGTATATCCTTCTGTTCCAACGTCCATACTTCGCTACCATACAAAAGAGTTGGAAGAGCCAGTGTTGTTAATACACTTTCAGTCTTGAATGCTTTTGGACTAACTGTGGCTTGAAGATAGAATTATTAACCCCTAAAATTCTTAAAAATTTAGATATTTTTGCATTTACATCCTTTTCTTCTTCATATGAGATATTGCATCCTAGATATGTAAAATTATTCACCTGCTCCAAAATTTTATTGTCCAGTACATTTTACTTCTGACAGGATCTACACCTTGAAATGCCATAATTTTTTGTTTTTTTCTTGTAGATATCTTTAATCCATATTCTTCTGTAAATTTTGTTTAAGTTCATACAGACCTTTCTGTAGGTTATCTCTTCGGAATTTGCTATTATTATTTGGTCATCTGCAAACAATCGGGTGTTTTAATTTTCTATTTTCTGTATTCTTATTCCAAATTTATATGTTTTGTCCTAGCAACATATTACTTCATTGATATAAATTGCAAAGAGTGTTGGGGATAGGGGGCAGCCTTGTCTCACACCACGATTTATAATTCCTTCTTCAGAAAATCTGTTATTTAATTTAATCTTTATGGTGTTGTCTTAAAAAGTATTGTTAGTAACTAAAAATGAGTTCTGGAAGAATTACTACAACTGCACGTCTACCGACAAAGAGCCAATAGCCCAATTGGTAATAACAACTTGATGCTTTTTAAATCGATTACTTGCGAAAGAGAAGGTTCAAGGAAACGTAAAGACTTAATTTTCACATGATATTGCCCACAAGACAATGCTTGTTTTTCGAGGATGCGCTGCAAGTCAAAGATAAGAAAATTCCTCGAGAGGAGAAACACATTAGTCTAATAAACGTTTGAAGAGCGTCATGTGGAGTTAAATGTCCTAAAGTTACATCATTTGTGTCAAAATAATGGAAAGTAAAGTGATCTGTGTTATGAGCAACACTATTAATAATAATAATAATAATAATATAATAATCAATAATGATAATAATAATAATGATAATGATATGATAATGATGATGATGATGATGATAATGATGATAATATAATGATGATATAATAATGAATGTTAATAATAATAATAATGAAATAATAATAATAATGTTTTTATTTATTCTGGCAGAGTTAAGGTCATAAGGCCTTCTCTCCCACTCAACCTGCACAAATACAAATAAATATTTGACAAAATATAGATATACACTATACTAATTATAAACAGTTAAAGATACATTAAATGTAGCAATGTAAATTCATCATGTACAAACAACATTTTATACGATAATAACAATAATAATACTTACAATAATAATAATAATAATATAATAATATATTAATGATAATATAATAATGATAACAATAATATATTAATAATGAATGATAATAATAATAAATAATGATGATGATGATAATAATAATAATAATAATAAAATTAATAATACAATAATAGTATGAATATGATAAATTATACGAGAAACACCCAAATTAAATATATATTTATTAATTAAATAAAAATAAAACGTAGTTTTATTTGATTTTCATATTTAATTTGTTAACATGTCTGAAGAAGGTACAGTGTACCGAAACAGCTGTCACTGAATTATATAATAAATATGAAAATCAAATAAAACTACGTTATTTATTTTATTTAATTAATAAATATGGATTTTCATCAAGTAAACACCAACTCAATTGATTATTTATATATATTATATATTATATATTATATATATATATATACTATAAATATATATACATCTTACACTGGGTAAAGGAAGTTGAGGTTAGAGCAAATATAAATTTAGATTTCTTTTAAAAGTTGTAAGAATCCAAAAAATGATGGAACCTGTAATTGGAAAAATAAAAACTTAGGTCAGTATCCCTAAAAACTGACACTGCCAGGGAAAAACTGAGGCAAAAAGTAAAAATAAGATGATAGGAACAGTACACTAAGGAGAAAAAAATCTGCGTTTCACAAGGACAGTAAAGGAGGAGGCACTGGAGGGATCAGAATGTTCTAAATATGGAGCTGGGCTATTTTAAACGACAAAATGTTGAGTGAGGTAATAAAGATTTTTTTCTCAATTCACGTTTTTTCTAGGTACACCCCCCTTGCAATACAATGTTTAATAAATTACTATGGCATTTTAAAACAAGAACCCTAGCGGGCATAAATAATGAAACTTTTCGTATAGATTTTCAAATAAGCAGTTCTATAAATACTTATGCCTTATAAATTATTGTTTATTTTTAAAGAAAAAATGAGAAAAAATAAGAACATTTTGTTTCTGTAAATAAGAGAAAAATTGCATTGCAAATAATGTGATGCATTTCTAATTCAGCGACTAGGACTTAAAATGACGTAGTTCATTCCAATTTTTTTTAGATGTAGCTGTAACACTTTTGTTATTACAGGTTAGAAAAAAATAAATTGATCTAAAATGTGGACGATTTTTTGTGTTAATTATATCTGAATGATCGGCCGCGGTGGACTAGTGGTTATGCCTCCTTCCTCAGGTCCCGATGTTCGCGGGTTTCAAAACCACCGGGGTCGATGGACTTTTTAAAGCGGAAAATCCAAGGAGCAGTCCTAGGAGGGACTTTACCGCGGGTCCCGAGTCTGAGATTTTCGGCTCGTAAATATCCCTAACCTGAATGAAGGCCTCTAAGCAAATTTGCCGAATTTTCCCGTCCTATTGTTAACTGGTTTCCTAGATGTCAGTATGAGGCGGAACGCTTAACAAGGACACTCAATGAAACTATACGAAACAAAGTACTAAATTAGTATGGTTCAAATTCTTGCTGTAGGGGGAGAGCGCCTAATCTATTTAAGGGAAACATGGGCTTACAAGATTACAAGAAGATAATGAAATGGTTCGCTTAGAAAATCCTTAATTTGAAATTTCTCCGTTCGGTACCCCAATCATATTAGGTTTTTAATATGAAATATAACATATAGGAAAGATATTGACTTTTCAAAAATTTATTTTTCACTGAGAGTAATTATATTATAATTAAACGTTTATGTGCGTTCACCAAGAATGAATGTTTTGCAACCAATTAGTCCTGACTTCTATATCAGAATTTAAAAATAATGATGTTATAATATTGACATTGGTATTATGACGTAAGACCTATACGTTTCCCTCTAAAACCTTGAATTTGTTTGTCTTAAAATAAAAAAGAAAATCTCCAAAAAATGTGTTCGTGGTTCCGCAAAATTTGAAAGCCGTTAC
>JASPKZ010010466.1:0-144147 GCA_030220185.1 Diploptera punctata
GTGAAAGCCTAAGTCAGTGTGGGCAATGTTTATCAGTTGAGATAGCAGGCCGTGACACCAATCAGTCATAAAATGGCGGCATGTACGTATTTATTGTTTTTATGTTGTTTCAAATACAGTTCAGTACATTTAAAATGCAGTGATTTGGTCCATATAATGTATATTAACACCGCCTTTTGGATATAATTTTGTTTATACATTGTACGTAGTATACATAAAGAGCAGTGGTTTTACTTCCCGCACGAGATTTGTAATGTGTAATATTACAGTATAGTTATTTAGGTTGGCAACCTCGAAATGTAGGAAGTTGAACTTTCATCATCATGGTCGTCATTGCTGTAAGTACGACAGGACGCACTATCATGCAAAATATATAATATTAACTCATATGAACTATACAGATGAACTATATTAACTCACGTGAACTACGCAGATGAACTATTTATTCTTCGAAATAACCAAATTTTGCATTGGTACTAGATTTTAAAAAACTTACCGACGAGGCTGGAAGACTGCTGATGTCAAAAGCATCACTAAACAACAATAACAGATAGTAAACCACATCCTCCTGCTGAAGATGGAAGCCGGATTCCGAAAGGCCTACAGTTCTTAAAATTTAAAATATATTAACCCAGTCGAGGACGACGACGCCTGCCAGGTATATATTTTAATATTTTATTTTGTGAGAACTTTACAATTAAAATCTGAAGTCCACTGGATATCGGGCACGGACCAAATAGTCGGCTACCTGACATGCTGCCTGAACTAGCACCACGGACTTTATGTATCTCTTACCATAATTTCAATATGGCTTATTTGTTCTTGATCCAGCCTGAATTGGTTTTAATCATGAAAATTTTGTTAAACGCTCTAATTTCACGGAATAATCCGTAAACTTAAAAAATTCTTACGTAATTTATCATAGACTTAAATTTATATAATTTCTCTAAGGCATGTATTTTTGTTACACCTTAATGTAAAATGTTATTAACTACTACTCCGCGAAGTAATCTGCGCAGGCGGAAAATATGTTAACTAACATGCTGTCTTTCTCTTCCTCTTCCTTGCTATGTTACCAGTTCCTGTCCTCTGCATATATTATTTGTCTGGCAGGTAGAGAGCTGACAAATACTATGGATTTTAATGGTCCGTCCTTCTACGCGGTCATTGGAAAAATGACTAATTTGACAACCCTGTAACTATTGGAGTTACGTGTAGGAATGGGCTGTCCCTTCTCATTACATGTTGCCACTTGTGATTTATTGTGAGGCTGGTAACGGAGAGACGATTTAATTGATCCGACCGCTTGAGCGTTCCGTGCTTAATTGACTAATTTGACAACCATGTTAAGATCTTTCACACGTGTTTAGGGATTCTCTGCCCACACTTAAAATTGAACCATTTCAGTACGTGATCGGATGCACAGTCTTCTCCTACATCCCTTCCATAAATTCAGTAGTTCGGCGACACTAGCCCTAAAACTCTTCCCCTCCATCCGTGCAGAGTTAAATTGGTGATATAATAACTAACTCGCTAGCAATATTCAACCCGTAGGTTCATGGTCACGCAGATATAAGCTCTCCATACATCCCGACCCTGAGCTAATGCTTTCCAATCATTCTCAGTGTAATCTATTTCTTCAAATCATTGTTAATGTTACTCTTCCACCTCATTCTTGGTCTACCAACTGGGCGTCTTCCCTTTGGTCTTCCTACAAGAATCTTCCATGCTACTATTTAATTTCCCATTCATGCCACATGTCATTACCATCGCATTCTACGAAACTTAACTCTTCTTATCATATGTGGCTTCCTCTAAATATCTCTTAGCTACCTATTATGTAGTCTTCTCCATTCACCTGTCTATTCATCTCTCTTTGATCCCAAAAAAATCCAAAGAACTTTATTCTCAACGCTCGTAATCTTTTCTCCCCCCTTAAAGTAAGAGTCAAAGTTTCGCATCCATATAATATAACTGGTAGAATAACAGTTTTATATATTTTCAGTTTAATGTTTTTTTAGAGAATTTGAGACAAGAGTCCCTGCAATACATAATAGCATACATTTCCAGAATTGAGCCTATGTTTAATTTATTTGTGTATCTCATTCCTATTTGTGATTATTGTTCCTAGGTATTTGAATTCAGCCCACATCCTCAAAATTTTCCTCATTTGTCATTAACTGTCTACTTCCATTATATGACGCATTTCTATGTGCGAACATATATTTAGTATTATTGATGTTTACTTCCAGTCCCAATTTCTTAATGTTGCTGAATAGAGTGTGCGTGTTGATATAAAATGTAATTACTAATTTTTTTAACATCCTTAATTTTTCACGTAATGTATCTAAGAATTGGTATCTTCCATTTAAGAAAGAAAGAAGATGGATGCAAAAAACAAAAATAAACAATGTTTTTCTTTCAAACATGCGGCAGCAAATTATAACAAATAAGCGACTAAATTCTTGTTGAAATTAGTTCATCACGTAATAATATATAGTAATTTTGGCTATGTATTAATACAGAGGAACAAAAAAGAAGACAGGAATTGAAATAATGGGACAAGAAATTAGTTTGGAATCTAATAGAAAAGAAACCGACAAGAAAGATTATCCTTCCATCTGTAGAGAATAAAAATAACTCATGCACGCACAGGCGCCAACTATATTGGAAAAAGGAGCCCGTGAGCCACATGAAATAAATAGTCCTGTATGTCATATTATTATTATTATTATTATTATTATTATTATTATTATTATTATTATTATTATTATTATCATCATCATCATCAACAACAATCACGGATTAAGCTCATGTGGCATGTTCCGGTCTCATAGATTCTCATTCAAGATTTGGATCCATCTCTTCTTCGGTCTACCAACATTCCTGCGTCCTTTTGGTTTGTATTTAAGTATAATCTTGGGAATGCGATCATCTTCCATTCTTTGAACATGTTCTTTCCATTTTTTTTCTAGATTATTTTATTCTATCTAAGAGTTTAAAGATATTTAGCTCATTTCTAATATCTTCACTTCTTCTCTTATCTAGAAGATTGCAACCAGTCACACTTCTCAGAAATCTCATTTCAGCTGTTTCTATGATCTTCTCTTCTCTTTTAGCTAAAACCCAAAATTCACTACCATACAATAGTGAGGGGACTGCCACTGCTTTATAAAATTTTAGTTTTGTTTCTTTTCTTGTGCTTTTAAATATCCTTTTGGTTGTTCCACATATGTAATTAAATTTATTAAGTTTGTTAAACAGATCTTCATTTTAAAATAGGAGATTTCATAACCCGGGTATTTAAAATGGTTCACTTGTTCAATGGGTTTCCCCTCCAGAATTATTTTAGCTCTTACGGTATCTGATCCCTTAAAAGCTAGGATTTTCGTTTTACTTATTGATGTTTTGAAATTATATTTCTGTATAATGTTATTTAACTGAAAGAGCGATTTCTGTAGACCATCTTCTGAACTAGATATTAGAACTTGGTCGTCTGCAAAATCCAAATTTATCTGCCATTATTATTATTATTATTATTATTATTATTATTATTATTATTATTATTATTATTATTATTATTATTATTACTACTATTATTATTATTATTATTATTATTATTATTATTACTATTATTATTATTACTATTATTACTATTATTATTATTACTATTATTATTATTATTATTATTATTATTACTATTATTATTATTATTATTATTATCTTCTTCTCTTCTTCTTCTTCTTCTTCCTTCCAAGTATTAGGCCAAGGCCTGTTACGATCCTATAGAAAATTTTCCCTCCCCGGGAAAATCTCGTATAAGACTTGAAAGCATAATAATAGTTCCTTCGATTGGTTGCTGGCCAAAGGAAGGCAAGACCAGTGATGGGGCTGCCATCTTATAGGCCTCTGGTTAGGCTTTTCTGGAGAAGAAAAGAAAATAAAGGAAAGAAGAAATGGAAGAAAGGAAAGACTCCCTAGCCCTCGGATGCCCTAATAGCGTCGGGGTCGAAAAAAACAAGAGTTAACCAAGAGAGGTTAGATAGTAAAGTTAAAAGAGTGCAAAACACAAGTAAGTGGAAGAAATGTTTTGCTCAGCTTGGGCACCTTGTGGTCGCCATCCACATATCCCCTAGATGAGGACCCCTGAGGGTATTATTATTATTATTATTATTATTATTATTATTATTATTATTATGGTTGCAAGAAATAAGAACTGGAATGAGAACAAGAGGACAGGAGGACATGGAGTGGATGGATAGAGATGAGTGCAGAAGGAAAATAAAACTTCAGGCACATAAAGATATCTAAACATTGAAAATTCGTATATAAATAAATTATAATAATTATTATTATCATTATTACTTACAATTTACTTTTATTTTGTTAAAATATTTAAGATTTTTCCCTAAGTGGGGAAATAAAAGCCGGTATCTATGCAACAACATGACCTGAAGGCATAAGTGGATGACTTGTATGATATTTTTTGTTCGGTTTGCAAAAACCTATCATTATAAAACAGTGGCGTGCCGTCAATTGACAAGCAAGGCTGGTCCACTAAGTATCATCAGCTTATAAAATTTATTAACTTAAATGTTCAAAAAAAAAGTTTCTCAAGTCATGAAAACATAAATTTCAATTTATTCCCTCAGTGTCTGCAGACTTGAACTCGCCCAGTCTGCATAAACCAATACGCTGGCCTCTTCCTACATTAACACTTCAACCCATTCGCATCAAAAGACGAGATAGACTCGCCGGCAGTTAAATATCCATCTTTTGTTAACATTTATGAATAGTAGAGGAATGTGTTTTTGCCTTCATCCTTGTTGTAATTTCAAATACCGTTATCTTTTGTTTGTTTTGAATGTCTGAAAATAGACATTATAATTTACGGTAAGTTAAATCCGGTTTCTGGGAAAATGTATTGAGATTTAAACTTGGAGCGAATGGGTTAATACGCCCGGGTGATCTGTAGTGAAGAACTCTCCATGTGTCTACTCCTGTTAGATGAAATATGTTAGTACATTTTATCAGTGAGGTTCTACAAGTGTATGCTGATGATATAGTATTATTAGGCGATAGCAAGCACGCACTAAGAACCAACACGCACACTCTATTGAATAGCACTAAGAAATTGGACTGGAAATAAACATCAATAAAATTAAATACAGTGAAACTTGTTTACTCCGGAAGGTGAATAATGCGGAAATCTGTCCAATGTGAACAAATTTATTGGGTCCGGCGAAATAATAGTAATTTTACTTGCATTTATTTTGCATAAAACGGAATCTGCACAACGCGGAAACGAAAAGATATTTCCACACAATTCATGAAAGAAAATGTTTATAAGGCGGAAAGATAGAGAAATAAGTTGGTTTTCATTTCATTGAATTCCCGTTAGGCGAATTAACAATAAGTGATGATCCCTGCTGCCGGGTGGAGTAGAGTTTATACCTGTATCTGGAATTTTCTTTCTGCACCACTGCACACCCGTTTTGCGAAATACAAATATTTGGCGTGTGACACCTGACTTACAAATATCCAGTGCGCTGTAAAATCTTAAATTAGTTACGATCTGACACCGATTGTGTACGTATCTTTTACAGGTAGCGTTCTCAATTTACGGATGGCTAAATCATATGTATAAATGTCATTAAACGAAAAGGTGAAAGTGATTGAAGATAAAGAAAAACAAAATATGAGTACGCGAAATAATGACTAAATTTAAATGTGGAAAAATCCAAGTTTATGAGATTTTAATACTAAAAAAAGTGAATTAATGGACGCAAGGAAATGGTCAATTGAAGAGAAAAAAATCACCAAATTTCCGGACCGATGCTCAAAGGTTAAGTTCTAGGTGTTGCTATATCCCTAGGGAATAACGATTTCAAGGCTTGTTCAAGTTGGTTGTGGACATTTTTAAAAGACGACACAATACACTGTGGAATGAAATTTGCGGGGAATCAAAGGATGTGGATGAAAGTATAGTCAGTTAGTGGAAACCGAAACTGCTTACTTTAAATTCAGGATACGCGCCTAAGAGACATTTTTAACGCTGACGAAAATATTTTTTTTTTCGCGCGTTACCTGGCAGTCACTCGTATATACTATACTTTGCTTTCCAACGGCAGCAGATCTACAATAATTAATTCAAGGTACATAAAAAGACATGGGTTATACGATGCTCTATAATCTAAGATTGGTTAATAATTTATGTTTTTATAATGCGGAATATTGTCTAATGAGGAAAAAAATTGGTCCCATGAGATTCCGCTATGAACAAGTTTTGCTGTATATTGTCACACATAGAAATATATTATATAATCGAAATGGATATTTAATGACAAATGAAGGAGCTGCTGAATTCAAATTCCTGGCAACAATTACAAATAGAATGAGATGCACAAAGAAATTAAACATAGGCTCAATTCTGGAAATGCATGTTATTAAGCAATACAGGGACTCTTGTCATCCCAACTTCTCTAAAAAAAACGTTAAACTGAAAATATATAAAACTATTATTCTACCAGTTATATTATATGGATGTGAAACATCGACTTACTTTAAGGGAGGAAAAAATATAATGGGTATTTTAGAATATAGTTGTTAGGAACTTTTAGGATCAAACAGAGAAATAAACAGACAGGTGAATGGAGAAAACTACTTAACATTGAGTGAGATACATGATATTTATAGGAAGCCAGATATATTAAGAAGAGTTAAGAGCCGTAGACTGCGAAGGGCAGGACATGTGGCACTGATGGGGAATAAAAGAGGGGCGTAAAAACTTTTTGTAAGAAAATCAGAGGCGAAAACGCCTAGTAGGCAGGCCAACATTCAGGTGGGAGAATAATATGAACCGTGATTAGAGAGAAGTGGAGTATTGGAAAATATCTGCTCAGGAAATGAATAAATGGAGATCTTATCTACATCCACGCGGCCATGAACCTACGGGTTAGATAGTGCCAGTGGGTTAGTTACATATATAGGTCCAACATTTCGTTAGATCTTTCAGAATGTAAGACTGTGCCTGGAGGCCTTAACTCGATGAAGAAATGAATAATACTAACAGCATGTTAGCAAAACGGAAGATAATTGTTTTACGACAGATAACTGTCATTACGGAGCTATAATAACGAAACTTCTCCAAAATTACAATCAAAAGAACATAATTTCTGGCAAACGTTCAATTTAATTTGGTTCCGGTGCATCAAGGAAGAGGTTTCTGCTCTACACGTTAATTAAAAGAATCTAGAGACACGGACATATGTTCAATGTCTGTTAACCTGAAGGCTCCATTAGACCACACAGCAGTCGAGGTACCAAATTACTATGTTCTCTTATTCTACGTTAATCAGGAAAATGGGTGGCCTCCCCGGGACATCATAAATCAGTTTTTCTCGGTAACAAAACGCTTTCAAAAACTAAAGTAACTTCATTCTTTTTTAATTCGTTCTTCCTCTGTAACCAATGGACAATAACTGACAGCTTCATATACCTCCTCGACATATGTTCTGAGGAGAGATAGAATTTAATCCAGGCACCTATAAAGATGACTCTGCTTATGTTAAAATTGGAAATATAATGTCTAATCCTATAAAAACCACAAAGGGATTGAAACAAGAGTGCAGTCTTTCACCAATTTTATTTAATATTTATGTAGAATCCACATTAATGAAACGGAAACAAAGCTGCAAAGGTATGGGGATCCCAATAGGTAACAGATTTTTGCTGACATTACAATTTGCCGATGATCAACTGGTTTTAGCGCACGACAAATTTGATATGGAATTCATGATAAAAAGGTTGAAAAACACAAATGAATCATGGGGTCTCACAGTAAATTTACAAAAAACAGAATATCTGGCAATAAATAGCAATGAACGAGAAAATTTAATATTGGAAGAAGGAATCCAAATAAAGCAAGTGAAACAAACTAAATATTTGGGAATAATTATGGATAACATTGAAGGTATAGGCAAAGAGAACATAAAACACAGAATTGAATTGAGTAGCAAAATAATATCATCGTTAAATTCCATATGGTGGGATAAGCATATTTGGAAAGACACAAAAAATATATTGATAAAACATTGGTGGAATCTGTTGCAATGTATGGAAGTGAGGTATGGACAATCAATAAGTACTACAAGAATAGACTAATAGCTCTAGAAATGGATTATTTACGGAGAAGTGCCAGAAAGTCTAGATTAGAACATGTCACAAATAAGGAAATTAAAAACATAATGGAAGCAGAAGAAAGCATAATTGAAAGAATTGAGGAGAAGGAATTAAAGTGGTTAGGACATGTCTTAAGAATGGAAGATGAGCGATGGCCAAAGCAACTATGTGAATGGCATCCGAACAGAAAGAAGAAAACAGGGAGACCAAGGTTAACATGGAAGGAAAACATGAAGACAGTAATGCAAGCTAGAGGGCTAAGCATCGAAGATGCCCAAGACCGTAGGCTTTGGAGGTTTGGCACGGGCAGACGGCAGCAGCTGTAAAAACCCGAAGATAGATAGATAGATTTAATACAGACAGGAACCGGAAGGGATTACCTTGAAATTTATATCACGTGAACATGACACATTAAACTAATAATTATCGTAAAACCAAATTCTTGTCTGCTGAATTATGGTTGTAAATAATAATGATCACCATATATCTAAAACTCCTCCCACTTACTTATTGTAAATATTTAATTTTATACATCGTTATTATATAATTTTCATCATTATCTTCAGCATCAAGGATTAGACCTATCTCATGTTAGAATTGGTCTATCCATCTTCTATTTTTATTTATATATTTATGTTCTCTACTATTTAATTTTGTACTAGAGCATGTCATTAAATCTTTAGAGAATGAGGAAGGCTTACAACTGAATGGTATTAATAAGCTGTTAGTTTATGCTGATGATGTAGTACTACTGGCCGATAGCGAGGAGATACTACAGGACAACACGCACGCACTATTGAGTAACACTAAGAAATTGGGACTGGAAGTAAATATCAATAAAACTAAATATATGGTCACACGTAGAAATTCATTACATAATGGAAATGGACAGCTAATGACAAATGAGGGGAAATTTTGAGGAAGTGACTGAATTCAAATACCTAGGAACAATAATCACAAATAGGAATGAGGTGTACAAAGAAATTAAACATAGGCTCAATTCTGGAAATGCGTGATATTATGCGTTGCAGAGTATCTTGATGTTGTAACTCCTTTCAAAAAACGTTAAACTGAAAATATATAAAACTATTATTCTACCAGTTATATTATATGGGTGCGAAACATGGACTCTTACTTTAAGGGGGGGAAAGGAGATTACGTGTATTTGAGAATAAAGTTCTTAGGAAAATGTTTGGACCAAAGAGAGATGAACTAACAGATGAATGGAGAAGACTACATAACAATGAACTACATGGTCTTTATAGGAAGCCAGATATAATAAGAACAGTTAAGTCTCGTAGACTGCGATGGGCAGGACATGTTGCACGTATGGGGAATGAAAGACTTGCATGGAAGCTTCTTGTAGGAGAGCCAGAGGGAAAACGCCCCGTTGGTAGACCAAGAATGAGGTGGGAGAATAACATTAACTATAATTTGAGGGAAGTAGATTATACAGGGAATGATTGGAAAGCATTAGCTCAAGATAGGGATGTATGGAGAGCTTATGTCCGCGCGGCCATGGACCTACGGGTTCGAGAGTGCCAGTAAGTAAGTAATTAAGTAATTATTTATTTATTTTACCTGATGGAGTTAAGAACGTAAGGTGTTCTCTCCCACTTCACCAGTTTAAATTATACATACAATAACAATTATGTATTATCTACATGTTGATTAAACTATATAAAGTTGACAATGGAAACAAGTAAAAAAAATTGTAATAATAACAATAATAATAAAATAATAATAATAATAATAATAATAACATATAATTAGATTAAGTAATTGACTTGGTAAAGAAAGTTTAAAATATAAAGAAATAATAAAAGTATACATGGAACGCGGTTATATATTATATTGTCAAATATGTACTGAGTTTTTTAAGTGTTTTTTAGTCGGGCAGTCCTTGATATACGAGGGGAGAGAATTCCAGAGTCGGGTGGCTGAAACCAGAAGTCTTTTACTGCGTCTTCCTACATTTATTTGTCCTAGTGATTTGTAATAAAAAATCTGTTTCGGAATTCTATTGTTATCCATTCTATTAATGTAGTCCTGCATAAATATATAACATTATTTTGGCAGGAAGAATTGAAAGAAGGTCTTATAGCCTTAACTCTGTCAGTATAAATATATTATTATTATTATTATTATTATTATTATTATTATCGATAACACAGTGGAAATTAAAAATAGAATCGCACAAACAAAACAAGCAATAAATGCTTTAAACTCTGTTTGGTGGAGTAAAAATTTACAAAAAATAGAAAATTACAAATATATCAAACCATAATTCAGAGCATTTTAACATATGGTGCTAAAGTCTGGCAAATTCCTACCAGGGAAATGAAAATAATTTTAAGTACAGGAATGGATGTTTTAAGAAGATCAGCTGGAAAATCTAGAATGTATAGAATACAAAATAAATAAATAAGGGAAATTATGGGTGTACAAGAGGAGCCGGACATCATAGAAAAGAAAAGATTGCAGTGGTATGGTCATGTCAAACGAATGCCAGAGCAAAGATTGCCAAAAATTGTTATGGAATGGATCCCAATGGAAAGGAGGAAGATAGGAAGACCGAAGAAAACTTGGATAGAAGAGGTACAAGCAGCTATGAATATCAGAGGAATGGAGGAAGATCAATGGATGGATAGAGAGGAATGGCGTTTGGTTTCCGGAAGACGGTGCCAGCTGCAATGATACCGGATTATTATTATTATTATTATTATTATTATTATTATTATTATTATTATTATTATTATTATTATTATTATTATTACAAGATTGAATTTTTATAATTTACTTCTTAACGCATTATTTCACCAATGCCATAAATAAAAATAAATAAATATTGTTTCTACAGTGATTACTACCGAGGATTCTATAAAACACAGAGTGAAGAAAAATTGTTGTAAAATTTTACCCCAACAATATACTCTAGAGAAACATCATGCTGGTTGTTATTACGAACACTTTGCACGATAAAAAATTAACAAAAAATATTAAAAAAGATTCTAAGTAAAACCATATTTATTTATTTCCGATGTCACAATTACATTTATTAACCTTATTAAAACTAATTAGAAATTAACAAATCAACAATTAATGATATGCAATGAAACAACTGAAATTAGCAATAATTAAGGGATGAAAAAATATTATGAGTACGGCCTATTTGAGAATTAAGTCCTTAGGGAACATTTTGGTCCAAAGGGAGATACATAGACAGGCAAATGGAGAAGACTACATAACAGTGAGCTACATGATATTCATACGAAACCAGATATAAGGACAGTTAAGTCTCATAGACTGCGATGGGTAGGAAATGTGACAGAAATGGGAAATAGAGTGGACATTAAAGCACCTTGTACGAAAACACACAGAGGGAAAAACGCCCAATACGTAGACCAAGAATAAGGTCGGAATATCATTAACTATGATTTGATTGAAGTAGATTATAGAGAATAGAATAGAATAGAATAGATTTATTTAGCCTGGTGGAGTTAAGGCCATGTGGCCTTCTCTTCCACTCACCAGAACAAGCATATGTTACATATGAATACAAAAAAAAAATACAATAATAGTCATATAAAACAGGACAAACATATGTTACACATGAGTACGAAAAAATTACAATAGTAGTCATATTAAACAGGACAAACATGTTACATATGAATACAAAAAAAAAGTTACAATAGTAGTCATTGAACAATTAATTATCTGTCATACTGAATAATAATGAAATTAATGTCTAATAATAGAATTAAACTAAATACAATTAAAATTAAATTAATGATACAATGAATAAAAAAAAGGAATAACAGCTCGAATCTACTATGCATAAAAAGAAAAGAAAAAATAATACAAAGAAAGTAATAAACTACAATGAATTAATCTACGCTTTTTATACAAGGCATTAGGTAAATATATTAACAAATCCTAAGTCTATTTTTATTAAATAATGCAAAAACGCATTATTAATTCTTAAAAAGTAGTATTAGTGAGTTGTTTCTGTTAGTGATTTTATTTTCAATTTATTTCTGAAAGATGGTAAAGTTTGGCAGTCTCTGACATAGGGTGGAAGTGAATTCCATGTTCTAGCAAGAGAAACTGTAAAAGATTTCGAATAATAGGTAGTGTGATGAGGAGGGATATAAAGGACACTGTGCTCAAGGGATCGGGTATCTAAGTTATGTGTATCAGAGAGTTTAGTGAAGCGGTGTGGTAAATAATAAGGTAAAGATGTGTGTAATATGTTATAGAGAAGGCATAGGGAATGGATGGTTCTACGATCTTGTAGACGAAGCCATGACAATTGTTCCAGGGATGGTGTAACGTGATCAAATCTACGTATACCACAAATAAAACGTATGCAAGAATTGTGAACACGTTGAAGTCTTTGGGTAAGAATAGTATTTAGGTCAGTAAAAAGAGTATCACAATAATCAAAATGGGGCATTGCGAGTGTTTCTACTACATTTTTCTTAGAGAAAACGGTAAACAATTTCTTATACGATTTAATGAGTGTATTATTGAGAAGATAGTTTTGCAAATGTTATTTATTTGTTTATTCCAAATTAAATGTTTATCCATAAACACTCCTAGATTTTTTACTGTCTCACTATAAGGGATCTGAACCCCATTAAGTGACACATGTAATACTGCATTTGTGTTAATTGAGGATAATAGTCTCTGATGGCCCATATTGATTGCTTGTGTCTTTTCTAGGATTTAATTGAAGTCCATATTTCTCTGTCCACGCCGTTAGCGAGTCAAGGTCCTCATTTATTTTGGTTACCGCGTCATTTAAAGAAAATTTGTCTGAGTGAAGGTAGATCTGCATGTCGTCTGCAAATAAATGAGGGATGAATGGGAAATATAGCTCACGATAGGGATGTATGGAGAGCTTATGTCCTCGCTGCAATGAACTTATGGTTTCGATAGTGTTAGTGAGTTAGTGTTAAATGCTATGAATTTGTAAATTTCTTATGTATTCCATATAGACTACCCAGTCATGTCAGGGACTGTCAATCGCTATCATTATTTAAATGCAAATTAACTGATATCTTCAGTCCCACACAATGGAAACATTAACTTGGTAACAACTATATTCAGCATTTTGTAAATAATCATCTAGGAAGCTTTATTTACTTTATTTTATTTTATATCATTTTAATTTTATTATATTATATGTTTTTGTTAGTATTAGCTAGTATTAGATCACATCATCATTGTATTTTGTTTAGTCTGTATTTTAATAATATCTTAAAATTGTGATAAAAATGTAATTTTTGTATAATTCTACTATCCACTGATTGATTGGAAGAGAAGGCCTTATAGCCTTAACTCTGCCAGATAAAATAAAGCATTATTATTATTATTATTATTATTATTATTATTATTATTATTATTATTATTATTATTATTATTATTATTTATATTATTATTATTATTATTATTATTATTATTATATTATTATTATTATTATTATATTATTATATTAAAACTCAGCAATTAAGATGGTACGGACATGTCCAGCGAATGGAAGAGGATCGGCTACCAAAATCTGTTTTGGAATGGAAACCTGAGGGAAGACGAGGCAGAGGAAGAGCTAAAACTTCCTGGAGTCAGGGAATATATTTATATATTAAGGAGAAACATCTACAACCAGGGGATTGGATTAACCGACAAAATTGGCTATTAGGAATCGGGTGATGTCAAATACATTAATCAACCGATGATCTATCTATCTATTTTTTTATTGCGGATAAGCCCATGTAGGACTACGCAAAGTACTTAAAGGTTTTTCCTTTGAGCCCAAATTTCTTTCATTCTTTTGCTATGAGCTTGTTTGCTCTCATCTGTCCAAGTTGTTCCAGTTGTTTTCTTCGGTTTGTACTCTTGGTCAACTTGCCACTTATTCACCTTAATTCTAAATATATCTCAGTTTTGGGATATCTTCTTTAGTAATTCCTGCCAGTTTTAAGTCCTTTTTGACTTCATCAATCCACTTCATGGTATCCACTGGAACTTTACTTCTGTTTTCGTAGAATTCCATTATCTGTTTTGTAAGCCTATTTGAGTTTCAATCGTTTAATATGGCCATCAAATTTCAACCTTCGTTTTCTGTAAGCTAACCAGGCACAGATCTATCTATCTATCTATCTATCTATCTATCTATCTATCTATCTATTATCATTATTATTATTATTATTAATTATTCTGCGAGGATATATATATATATATATATGAATAAGAAAGTTTTCTTGGGTTTTCGGCGTCCTGGATTGAAGTTCGGCCCCTGGCCACTGACTCCTGAGCCGAACTTGAATCCAAGACGCGGAAAACCCAAGAAAACTTTCTTATTCATACATATATCCGCGAAAATCTGCAATAAAAAATATATATATATATATTAGAAGACTGATTTTTTTATTGTTGGGTTGCTGTGTTTTGTCTACAGAAGAGAATTTACATAAATTGATAATTACGATATATTTGAAGGATGATCTAGTTTATTTTTACGAAACAACACACGATCATCTGTAACATAAATCTGGCGATGTTGCAACATATTTTGTTGTAATAATTTATCTTCAACGTCATTTGAAGTATTCATTTCAGTAAATCGATTGAACTATGGACCTCCCAGCTCGAATGTTCACGAGATGTTGTTGTTAACAGAAGTGGAACATACAACATATATCATAGCAGATGCCGTTCGGTCACGAACTGATCTACATCATATTGTTCTGCCCGTGTTGATCTGAAGTTAACTTCACGATTACAACATACCCTCCTTCAACCTGAAATACATCCTTACATCAAATGGCACAGCAATGTCCGAAACATATCATAAAGTAGGTAATACCCAACGTGTGCCGCGACGCCTAAATAAATTAAATGTGTTTTATGTTTAATTGAAAGAGTAAAAAGAATAATAAATATAAATCTATATATTAATTATTTTTAGAAACCCCGTGCTGATTACCCGGCGTAGTCCGGGAATCTACTTATCCCGATCTTCTTGGCATAAATGAGCTGAAAGACAAAAATGGTTTCACTTAATGGGAGTGAAACTTGGGTAATGACCAAAAAATTACAAAGTAGAATACAAAGCGTAGAAATGAACTTCCTTAGAAGAACAAAAGGCTGCACAAGAATGGATCGGATAAAGAATGAAGATATAAGAACAGAGTTAAAGTTAAATAATATAAATCCATTGAATGATAAAATCAAAGAATATAGAGAAAAATGGTTTACACATGTAGAAAGAGTTAACGTAATAAGGTTACCAAAAGCAGCATTTAACTACAAGCCAAGAGGTTCAAGGAATGTAGGGAGGCCAGTGAAAAGATGGACAGAACAATTGTGAGGCAGAACAGGCATTTTGCCTAGCCCATGAAGTGAAGGAGAAGAAGTGAGGTATTTGTAAAAGAATACCCGCAGTGCGCTGCTACCCTTACCCGGGAATCTACTCATCCCGATTTTCTTGACATCAATGAGATGAAAGACAAAACTGTTTATTGTGAGTTATCCGTAAAAGACAAAAGCTATCGAGGAGTTTTTTGTAGATTTTTTTAGGTATTCAATACTGTGTACATTAATTATATGTACTTGTTATGGTTTAGGCAGCATAAACCATTTAAGCGTCAAAAAAGCTGTTTTTTTACTGCACCCATGCCCTTCTTTTAGTTCCGGCCCTATAGTACGTAGAGTAATATGTTATATACGTTAATTTTCCCAGAACAATTGTCTAAATGATGGGAAAACGCCATTCAAATCAGTCAAGTAGTGTCTGAGTCCATAAAAAGCAGACAGACAAACTCCCACTCGTTTCATACATAAAGTCTAGCTAAAAAGTATATAAAACACTGGCTCTTCCAACTCTTGTATGGTAGCGAAGTATGGATGTTGAAACAGAAGGATATACACAGACTTAGATCTGCTGAAATGAGATACCTTCGGAGGACTGCAGGATACACACTACTAGATCACAAAAAAAATGAAGACATCTTAGAAGAATTACACATGGAACCTTTAGAAAACAAAATTTCTGATTATAAGTCAAGATGGATGCAACATGTTCACCGAATGGAAGATCACAGGATACCCAAACAAATGTTAAGATATCAACCTGCAGGAATAAGAAGACCAGGACGTCCACTCAAAAGACTTCTGGATGGTGTTTCTCTCGAGGCCGAAACAGGTCAACAAATGGCCTAAATTCGTGAATGTACTATGATGATGATGAAGTCTAGCTAAAATTCGACGTGAGCTGCTACGCGTATTTAAATTTTCGTATCAGATGAACTCTTACGCCTGATGATTATACCAGAAGCGGCTAAACACTCGCCCACATGAAAACCTGTACCTACAAAGGTACACTTTTAGACGAATCAAACATTGGGGTTGCTAGAATATTTTTTTTATTTTCGTTTCAGGTGAACTACTACGCCTAAATATTTTAGGGCAGAATATATAGGGACTGAACAATCGCCGTACCTGAAAACATTTATGTGCAAGTTTTCATGAAGATCGATTCAACGATTTAGAAGTCTATAAAGGAAAAACAAAACTGGCTGTAGTCGGTTCCAAGCCCGGTTGAGAAAGGAAGAGGGAGAGGAGTAACACTCCATTAAAGAAACCTGGTCCAGATGGCAGTACCTTGTAAGGGTCCCTTACCAGTGTTACGACGAAGACCTCAACGGATAAAAGGCGATGATGATATTAATCGGAACGGCGGAAATGAATGAAACCCGCTGCCTTGTGCTTTAAAGAGGGATCCTTGAAGGCTGAGGGACCTTCCCTGATAGAAGTTAGCCGTCCAACTGGTTATATAGGGCAACTCCTTGTTCGTTGCACTTTGGGTTAGCGCCCCGCCGTGAAAAAAAAAACTCACCTACGAAAATGTTGACTAATGAAGGAAACCGGACGGACCTAAGGAAATATTAAATTCCCGAGACATAGACAGATGGACAACATGCAGCAGGTTCTGTGCAGTCTGGGGACTCTGAATTGGAGGAGGTTGGCAGCATCGAGGCTTGAATGGCGGAAACAAGAGATGACATGGCGCTGATTCTAAATGGAACTTAGGGCCGGAAATGATGATGATGGTGAAGGATGATGATGATAATGATAAGGATGATGATGATGGCCGGATGATTTTCGGGGACCGTTGGTTCCTAAGCTTCCTGACATTTGTCTTACAGGTGAGGAAAAACCCCGAAAAAATATCACCCAGGAGCCTGTCCCGACCGGGAATCGTACCCGGGTCCGCTGCGAGACAAGGCAGAACGTTACCTCGAGACCACAGCGGTGGACACTATATATAGGCCTATATATATATATATATATATATATTATGCATAAAGCACTGTCAAACTGGTGCAAAAAATATTCAGGAATAGAAGTACCAATTGCAGATGGATCAACAGATACAATATATACACTGTTATATGCGGATGACCAGATAATAATTGCTTAAGAATATGAAGACATGGAGTTTATGTTCAGAAAAATTATTGGACGAATACGATAACTGGGGTTTGAAAATAAATTTAGAAAAAAAATGTTATATGGGATGTGGAGCCGAAAACCGAAGATTTGATATTAGAAGATGAAAAGGGGTATATTAGAGGATGTGAAGAATTTGAGTATCTGGGAGTAAAATTAGATACAGAGGATAAGCAAGAAAGTGATATTAAGAGCAGAATAAATAAAGGTAGAGCAATAACAGCTATGATGAATGGAGTCTTATGGAACAGACATATAACCAGGAAAAATAAGTTACAAATATATAATTCAATAGTGAGAAGTGCTGTCACATATGGAGCTGAAGTTTGGAAATTCAACAAAAACTTAGAACAAAAACTTATGTCGATGGAAATGGATTTCTTGACTTATGTCGATGGAAATGGATTTCTTGAGAAGAACAGCAAGATGTTCAAAATTAGACAAAATAAGAAATACTGTCATAAGAGAAAAATGAATATTGGTTATTCAATAGTAGATTATATACAGTATAAGCAATTTAAATTGGTATGGGCACGTACGACGAATTCAAGCAGAAAGGTCACTCAGGAAAACATTGGAATGGTGTCCACCTGGAAGAAGGAGGATAGGAAGACCTCGAAACTCGTGGATGCAGGAAATAAGACCTGGAATGAGAGCAAGAGGACTGGAGGACATGGATTGGATGGAGAGAGACGAGCGGAGAAGAAAAATAAAACTTTAGGCACAGAAAGATGTGTAAACATTAAAATTCTGTATATAAATAAATTATACACCCAAATATGTTATATTCAATTGAGTAAAAATTATCACCTTATTACTATTTGTGATGAAATATTATTTTCAATTGCATACCGAATGTTAAGAATGGTTTTAAATTAGTAATAGATTTTGAATCAATTGTCTTTGAAGTTTGAAACTCTATGTCAGTAAAAGCACAGGTAAGTGGACTTGAGATATATAGAAAAGCAGCAATACAGCGGTAAGAATCAGATTTTGGCAGACGAGAGTTATTAGCATCTCCCGTTCCAAAATGGAACTTCCAAATTACGACAGATGGTTGTGAAATATTGACTGTAGGTGTCTATATGCCACAATGTATGTAGGTGTATTTAATTAAATTACTCATAAACTGTTGCATGAATGTCTGGTAAAAAGGACACAAAGTAAATCAATCACATTCCAGTATACACGTATACAGGGTGTTGCAAAACAAATCTACAACGGGGGTGAGGTGGTATATTGAGATATGCTCATCATTTTCTAATAAGGTACCTGTGTCCGGAAATGATGGGTTTTCACACTATGAGTAGTTAACTTCTCAAGAGTTCCGTTAGTTGAATTTCAAGACTCAATACTTAACAATACTGTCACAGTCACATAAAGTTTTCAAAATATCCATCTCCCATCTCATTGCAGAGTGTACATCGGCGGTGTAGTGATTGGCGCACACGTTCAAATACACCTCGCCTCGTTTGGATTATTTCTGTAGCAGCGTGGATTCGGGATATAAGATCCATACGTGACTCTACTGGAGTCTGATAAACAGACTGTTTAATGTCGTCACACAAAAAGTAGTCGAGAGGGTTAAAGATCAGGTGATATTGGAGGCCATGGGACTGGTCCTCCTCTGTCAATCCATCGACCTGGATACGTGGTATTGAAATGTCTCTTCACATTGGCATCGAAGTTAGCTGGAGCTCCGTCATGTTGCAGTCACATTCCGTTGCGAAGCCACATATCATAGGTTTCCGTACTTGTGAGGTATTGTCAAGTAATGAGTCTTCAAATCCTTGGAACTAACACTGATCTTGAGACATAATTAACTAGTCATAGTGTGAAAACGCATCATTTCCGGACATTTGTACCTTATTAAAAATGATGAACATATTTTAATAGGCCTATACTACGTCAGCTCTGTTGTCGGTGTTTTTTTAGCAACACCCTGTATATACGAGTATATGAGATGAAAATAAAGGTCTGAGCCGAGATTTAAACCCAGGACCTCTAACTTGGTACGTTAGTGCGCTATGTGTTACGCTATCCAGGCATCTAAGCACAAATATTTATTTCCTCTTCTTCTGCACTTCCTGGATTAGGCATTAGTTGCCTGTTCCGTCTTCACTAATAGATCTAAGACCATCTCTTCCGAGGACGTCCGACATCTCTTCTTCCTCTTGGAAAATAATGCAAGATTTTATTTGGTAATCTACTTTCTTCCATTCTTTCTACATGTTCTCTCCACTGTATCTTGTTGTTAAATATCTTTCCTTTTATGGAGTAGATCTGTAGTTCTTCACGGATATCCTCGCTTCTTATCTAGTCCATTCTAGTGCAGCCTTTTACTCTTCTTAAAAATTTCATCTCGGCTGCTTGGATTTTACTTTCTTGTTTGGTAGTGGTAATCCAAGATTCACTCCCATACAAAAGGACAGGGACGGTCATTGTTTTATAAAATTTAATTATGTTCATTTATGGGCTTTATTTTTCAATGTTCTATTTATTGTGTCACAAATAGCTTGAAACTGATGAGTTTTATATTCAATATCTTTATCATACCCATAGCTGATGTCACATCCTAAATATTTAAAGTGGGATACTTGTTCAATAATTTCGTCTCTAATTATTATTATTTTTGCATTCAGAGTGTTTATTTTTTCCTTTATATACACTGCTCAAAACAATTAGAGGAACACTTGTAATAAATTGAATAAGTAATTGTTCTTTTAAAGCTGTGATGCTGAAAGTTGGACAATATGTAAATTGAATTATTAATTTTATCATTGGATACAAATTTTAAAGATCCATGGCTTAAATACAGAGAAATTACTTCAAATAACAAATATAAAGATTTTTTTTATTTTTGAAGGCACTGGCCACTTCTAATTGGTAAGCTTCCTGATGTTGCTATAGTGACGAATGTTGATTATTGCCTTGTTTATTGAAGTCTCTGACAAAATGAGGCATTTAAATGAGTTTGAAATGTATCATGCTCTACATCTTTTACGACAAGTTCAATCTCTGCAGCAAGTGGCTAGAGAGCTTGGGGTTTCTCCTTCCGTGGTGTACAGGTTACGCAACAGGCACAGAGAGACAGGTCAGTATTGTAGAAGACGTGGCCAGGGCCGTAAATTTAAAACAAGCCCCCAGGATGACAGATACGTTGTTCTTTCTGCTCTTCGACAGCGTACAAAAACTGCAAAAGACCTGCAGAATGACCTTCATATGGCTTACAGAATCCGGGTTTCAGACCAAACCATAAGGAACAGATTAAGGAAAGAGAATATTCGTCCAAAAAGGCCCGTTAAAAAACCACGCTTAACAAATGGGCATAAGGCAGCAAGACGTACGTATGCTGAAAACCATGGTGATTGGAACCTGAACCAGTGGGAGTCTGTGCTCTTCTCGGACGAATACAGGTATCGTCTTACACGTTGTGATGATCGATTGAGGGTGTGGGGACGGCCAGGAGAAAGATTTTCTGCAGAGGCTGTACAGGAAATTGATAGATTCGGAGGAGGTTCCATAATGGTGTGGGCCGGAGTTATGTACAACAATCGTACGGACCTTGTACTTGTTCCCCAGCGACTGAATGCTGTCCGGTATATCGAGCACGTTTTGGAAGAGCATGTAGTACCTGCTGCCATTGGAGTAGGCCCTGGATTTCTGTTTATGTAGGATAATGCCAGGGCACATTCTGCGGCTGTCACCAGGGATTTCTTGAGGAGGAATGAAATTGAGGCAATGGAGTGGCCAGCGGTCAGCCCAGACCTCAACCCTATTGAACACTTGTGGGATCTTCTAGACAGGAAGGTCAGGAACCGACATCAAGCTCCACAAACTCTGCAGCAACTTGGAGATGCTCTGAAGGAGGAATGGGAGAATATCCCGCAAGAGGAAATCCAGAATCTTATTGGGAGCATGCCACGAAGGTACCAAAGTGTCATCGAATGTCGTGGAGGCCATACACGATACTAACTCTATATAACGAGTGTTTAACTTTGAAAAATAAGCACAAGATTCAATTGCTTACATAGCGGAATTATTTGAAAAGTTAATTGTCAGCGTTATTCATTTGTTTTTAGTGACATGATCAATAAATAAATAACCACAAATAATGTACTTTATTAATTTCATGTTTGTACCTTTATCCAATGAAAATTTTTTTTGCATATTTCATAGTGTTCCTCTAATTGTTTTGAGCAGTGTATATTCTCTATTAAGAGAGGTAGCGGGAACTCGGTCTCACTGCCCTTTATTGGCTACTATAACAAGTAAGCAAATTAAAAAGAATTTTTACTTTACTGGAACTTAGTTCAGAATTAATATAGGTCATGTTACAACTGATCAATCGTCATATATAAAGTATTGTCGGTATTATTTTGTATAGTTCTGTTTATTGGTTCCTTGTATTTAAGAAATTTACAACTAATGAAGCGTGCATTACAATAAAAAGAAGGGTCACCACACCCCACCCCCCAACAACATGAAGAGCTTGGCCTTTTAAAGGAATGTTATTGTTGTGTATAGACGCCCACATTATCTGGCACTACGAAGTTAAAAAATCTGTAGAGAAAGCAATGTCCAGAGAGGAACACTGTGCATCGGAGGTCAATGTCTCCCCTCAGGACCACCACAGTGATAGAGAGTGCTAATTGATTTCGTTTCCTGCAGATAATGACCTCGTATTTCACACAGATTAAATCAATCCACGTACATCTGCTGCAGGGGATCACGAGCCACAAGGTGACCTCATAATTAGCTACCTGCTTGTTAATTGTGAATTATCGGGCTGTTGCGATGGTGCAAAACTATGCTTAATTAAAGGGAACTAGAATACCCTAATGTTAAAATACTGTTTATAAACAATACGTTTTCTCATTATCTCATTCATTCATACATTCATTTCGAGAATTTTCCTCATCATTGAGGGTTTCCTCCAACCAATCTTAGTAAATTAACACGAGTTTTAAAAAATACATAAATGACTACGGACTTATAGACTATCAGTGGGAAATACCCTATCATCATCATCATCATCCTGCCAGGTATTAGTCCTAGAAGAACTGTTAGGGCATGAGAAAGCGGTTCCGTCCGAAAAGCCAGACGGCAAAATTGTTTTAGAAGATGAAATTTTAGAACGAGTAAACGAATTTAATTATTTGGGTTATAATTTAACATTTCAAGATGAAGCTGATATATCAAAGAAAATCACAAATTTTACAAAAACAACGGGGATAATTAACAGTATAATGAAACCATCTTTAGTACAGAAGAACACAAGATTACGGCTTTATAAGGTTCTCGCAAGACAAGTATTAAGATATGGTAGTGAATCATGGACAATACGAAGAATAGATGAAAGCCGAATAACAGCAAATGAGATGCGATTTATGCGCCGTACAGCAGACTACACAAAGTGGGACCATAAAAGAAATGAGGAAATTATGGAAGAGTTGGATGTAGAACCCATTCTTCACCATATACAAAACTACCAGAACAACTGGAAAGCCCATCTTCTACGAATGCCGTCTCTTAGAATTCCAAAAGCCATACTTCGCTACTGCCCCAAGGCAAAAAATCGCTGGGACGTCCAAAAAAGCGCTGGATGGCAAATTCCTCTTTGAGAGGAAAATACACATATATATTCACTAAATTTTGCAGATGACCAGGTATTAATAGCACAAGACCACGATGACATAGAATATATGGCTAAAAACTAAAAGAAGAATATGAAAAATGGGGACTTTATATAAACATTGAAGAAAACTAAATATCTGTGTATAGGAGAAGAAATGGAAAATATAAATTTCAACAATGGAGAAGAACTAAAACCTAGTATTGAATGCACTTATTTAGGAACAAAATTAGACCATTCAGACGATAACACAGTGGAAATTAAAAATAGAATCGTGCAAACAAAACAAGCAATAAATGCTTTAAACTCTATTTGGTGGAGCAAAAATATTACAAAAAATAGAAAATTACAAATATATCAAACCATAATTCAGAGCATTTTAACATATGGTGCTGAAGTCTGGCAAATTCCTACCAGGGAAATGAAAATAATTTTAAGCACAGAAATGGATGTTTTAAGAAGATAAGCTGTAAAATCTAGAATGGATAGAATACAAAATAAAGAAATAAGGAAAATTATGGATGTACATGAGGAGCCGGACATCATAGAAATTAAAAGATTACAGTGGTATGGCCATGTCAAAAGAATGCCAGAGCAAAGATTGCCTAAAATTGTTATGGGATGGATCCCAATGGAAAGGAGGAAGAGAGGAAGACCGAAAAAAACTTGGATAGAAGGGGTACAAGCAGCTATGAATATCAGAGGATTGGAAGAAGATCAATGGATGGATAGAGAGGAATGGCGTTTGGTTTCCGGACGACGGCGGCTGCTTCCATGATACAGGATGACGATGATGATGAGAATGCGATGGGCAGACATGTGGCACGGACAGGGAATGAAAAAGGTGCTTGGAAACCGCTCGTAAAAAAACCAGATTTAAAGCGCCCAGTAACAGGAACTGTTTGATCTTTATAGGAAATCTGATATAATAAGAAAAGTTCAGTCTCGTAGAATGCGATGGACAGGGCATATGGCACGAATGGGGAATAAAACAGAGACATGGGAACTTCCTTGTAAAAAAAACAGAGGGAAAGCACCCAGTTGGTAGACCAAGAATTAGGTGGGAGATTAAGATTAACCATGATTTGAGGGAAGTAGATTATACAGGAGATGACTGGGAAACATTAGCTGAGGATAGGGATGTATGAAGAGCTTATGTCCGCGAGGCCATGAACCTACGATTCGAAAGCGCCAGTGAGTTATTTTGTTAGTAAGTCTACCGTAATGTATTTTTTTTTTGCAAATTCCCCAAGTAGTCTCCTGGCATGGCGTACTTGTAACCCACTTCTGAGGTTGGGGAGCCTAGAAGGCGGGGTTACGTTGTCCCGATGATATGATGGGCGATGATGATAGTGGTGCGCCAGGAGAGTCCCCAATCCTGAGCTTAATGTAAGATGAATATGAATGATGATGATGGCCATATGATTTCGGGGACCGTTTAGGCCTTAAAGTTTTCCTGACATTTGTCTTACAGGTGAGGAAAACCCCGATAAAAAAAAAAACCTCACCCAGAAAAACTGCCCCGACCGGGGATCGGACCCGGGCCCGCTGCGTGACAAGGCAGTACGCCATCTTGAGACCACAGCGGTGGACGTAATGTAATTGTAGAATTCATGACCGTCGCGTGTGTTTTATTTCAAGTAGTAAAGACATTTGTAAACACCGTGTAGTGAAGCATCTGTTGTGGGAAAATTGTGTGGGATAAGATGCATTTTGTTCCTCACCAGCAGGCAGTTTTATAGGCCTGGATATCCACCTGTAGCACACACCATCAACTCCGTACAGTATGCTATCCGCATAGCAATAACAGAGCATCTCATTATTTCGTCACGTATTTGCAACTCGATAACTGACCTTTCCTAAATCCTGTACAGAAACTTAATCCATTACTTTTTTTTTTTACAGAGATTGCATTAAAAAGTGGAAAACGTATAACCAACTTGACCGAGCTTCTCAATATCTATCAGTTTATTGTGACTATTTAACTCATGCCACAAATGCTAGTCAATGACCAATCACGTTTCAATGAATGTTGTTTTACAACCAATGACAGTCGTGTTTCACCTCGCTCTTTATCGATTTCTCTTTATCAGCTCCTGCTTTTGTGATAAAGAAAGCTCCTCCTTTTTAATGTTCCGAACAGGTCAAAGCATTATTTTTCTCCAACAAATACATTGAATATAGCAAATAATGAAAATATTCCTTGATTTTACTGAGTTGTTTACTAAAAAAATAAATGAATAACCCATAATGTTGATTATGATATATGGTTTGATGTGTTTCATTATTTCTCCACTTGGGTGCACTCTTACAATATTGCGATCTTATTTGGCAATAAATAATATGATCAAGCAGCAGTGAATGAACATAACCTCACATTTCTGATTTGTTTTCAAACATCGCCGTTTACATTAAATATATAAATATTTTAAAATAACTATAGTTAAACAATGATTTGTGAGTAAACAGCTTAATTTTATTCGTTAAATAGTCCTAACAAATGCCACTCTTGATTTCCAATTTCTCTAGATAAATTCAATCCTCACTTCGTGAGTCGTGAATTGGAAATCACTCGTGGCATTACTTATGACTATTTAACTCATGCCCCAAATGGGAGTCAATGACCAATCACGTTTCAATGATTTCTGTATTACAACCAATCAGAGACGTGTTTCACGAAATAATTATCAACGTTAGGATTATCATATATTAAGCAAAGCTCCTCCTTTTAATATTCTGAACAGGTCTGACCGTTTATTTTGCAGTGACTGAGCCTATAACAAATACGGCTACCAGATTGTATATAATAGTGCTTACATGTCAACATTTGTAGCAATTGATTATACCACCAAAAAAGAAAAACCACTGTTTGCACTTTCTTAAATGTATACGACATCAAAAATGAATTAATATACAGATTGATGTGTTTCATTTTTTCTCCACTAGAGAGCATTCTTACAATATTGTGTTCCTTTGGCAATAATAGTATGATCTGGTTGCAGTGATAAACAAAAGAAGCAGTAGAAGCGTAGGCTAACCTATCGTTTCTCATTAGTTTTGCAAACATCACCGTTTACTTTAAATATAAAAATATTTTTAAATAACTGTAGTTAAATAATGATTTGTGAGTAAACAGCTTTATTTTATTCGTTAAATAGTCCTAACAAATGCCACTCTTGATTTCCAAATTCTCTAGATAAATTCACTCCTCACTTCGTGAGTCGTGAATTTATCGATAATTTGGAAATCACTCGTGGCATTACTTATGAAGATTCAAATGCTAAGCAATGCTCGAGCTGGTGTTCATCTCTTCTTTTTCGTTGGTAACTAACCGCGGATATAAGCTCTCTATACATCCACATCCTAAGCTAATAATTCCCCATATCCCCTGTATAAAATAATATACTTCCATCTAATTGCACACCCCATTTTTGGTCTACGAACTGGGCGTTTTTCCTCTGGTTTTCCTACAAGAAGCTTCGATACTGTCTTTCAGTCACATTCGTCACAAGTCCTGTCCATCGCAGTCTACGAGACTTAACTGTTCTTATTATATCTGGATGAGAACGGTTAAGTCTCGTAGACTGCGATGGGTAGACTTAAAGACGGGCATGGAAGCTTCTTCTAGGAAAACCAGAGGGGAAAACGCCCAGTTGGTTGACCAAGAATGAGGTGGCAGAATAACATTCACTATGATTTAAGGGAAGTAGATCATACAGGGGATGATTGTAAAGCATTCGCTCAGGATAGGAATGTATGGAGAACTTGTCCGCGCGGCCGTGAACCTGCGAGTTCGATAGAGCCAGTGAGTTAGTTAATTGATGTGGATTTGCCGACTTAGTACTGAAGAAATCTGGACAAATGTAGTCAGTATCGATTCGGCCAAATCACTGGTCAGAATTCTTGTCCTAAAAACCCTTCAACTCCTGCTGATTTTAAACAAATGAACTTAAATCATGAACAAGAAAAGCAGAATAAGGTTGTAAGATGATGGGGATTCTTGTAAATTTTGGTACCTGAATGGCCTCAAATGACCGGAGATGGCTACTCTGTAGGTCTGCAGGAAATTAATTGGCCCACAATGGAGTATCTGGCTACACGCTGCTTCAGAATACGTGAATTAGTTGCTTGCCAATTACGGGAAATTGCATTGCACTCAATGGGGCCGTGATTATGGCAGCAGGCCACACAATGAAACTTGTCCTAATTGCTTCTACAGCTGTCAATAGTAGCTTCTGTGATTGCGCGCTGCGTATTCTACTTCTGCGCTTATTATTCTCCGAATATAACTGATATATTTTTAACGTATTATGCTTATTTAAAAAAAAAACTCATCCACTCGTGTCCGACATAACGCCATGTTGATGTTCGAGAACAGATGAATACTACATTAAAGTAATTCCTATCTTCTACTATGTAAATAAGTAAAGGAATTCACTGACAGTTTGTTAAAAACAAATTATATCGAGAGTAAGTATTCATGGGTCAATCTGGCCGTTCATAGATAATCCAATCCCAAGATTAAAACATTACACAGGGTCAACATGATTTTTGTCTCATGAGTACCAATAGTTGTACTTAATGCATTTTTTTACCGTGTTTTCAAAAATGTATTCGGAATTTTTCCATCACCCACAGTTCTTTTTTTATTTCAATTTCAATTAATGAATTTAAATAATTATTTTTTAAATAAACCTAGATTTATTCCCGGAAAAAAATTATTGGCGCAGTGAGCGATGAGCACGGGGAACACTTTCATCAGGATATTTCAGCTATAAAAGAGAGATATGAAGGCAAATTTAATCCTAATATGCTGGTCGATTATTGTTGGACCATCAAGAGGGTTGATCCACAGGCGAAATATAGTAGAAAATCGCCATTTCTTACTTTCTAGGTGAGTCCGAATGTTGGAATATTGTGTAGTTACGAATGTAGAAAATATTCAAGTGTTTGCGTATCTCGGAAACCTTGCGTGATGGAGAAAAACCTATATCATATTTGAATTCGGGACAAAAATATTATCAGAATATCATATTTTTCTTTCTGACAAAAAAAAAAAGTTTCTTTCTTAGATTTATTAGAGAAGACCGAACAGGCAAATAATCCCTAAACCAGGAAGCGAAGAAGATGATCATTTAAATGTTTTTTTAAGAGA
Organism: Diploptera punctata; assembly: GCA_030220185.1. Lineage (NCBI taxonomy): Eukaryota > Metazoa > Arthropoda > Insecta > Blattodea > Blaberidae > Diploptera > Diploptera punctata. Next base: position 28,485 of record JASPKZ010010466.1, read on the forward strand.
GGTACTGAGAATAATATTGAGAGCAGTTTGTGTAGATAACATCTGGAGAAGAAGATATAATAAAGAATTAATACAATTATTAGGAGATCTTGATATTGTCTCACACATAAGGCTTAGCGGTGTGAGATGGATTGGACACATTAATAGAATGCAAAATAATAGAAAAGTGAAGCAATTCTTCTGTTCACAACCTCAAGGAACCAGATTAAGAGGAAGCCCAAAGAATAGATGGTGACATTGTGTGCGCCAGGATCTTAAAAAAAGTCAAATAAACCATTGGGAAAAGCTCCCTATGAAGAGAGATGTCTGAAGCAAGCTCGTTGAGGGGGCGAAGTTTTTCTTATTGGGCTGTAGTGCCATTCAAGGAACATATATATACATACACACTGTGTATTAATTGATGTTTACCGTTTAATTTATAATATTACTACTTTATTACTGTTACTAATATTATCATTATTATTATTTTTTTTGTTATTTCCTTGTTAACTCTAACGTGTATCCTATACCTATTATGTATTATTAATCATCATATCTTTCACCGTAAAAGTAAAACCGTCAAGAAATGCGGACATGGGTTCAACTGGAGTAAAATTTTCCGGAGGCCAAATAGTAAAGCATTAGCTCAGGATAGGGATGTATGGAGAGCTTATGTCCGTGCGGCCATGAACCTACGAGTTCGATAGTGCCAGTGAGTAAGTAAGTATAGATAGTTCATAAATTTTATTATATGTATGGACTATTATTTTAAGGGAGGAAATGAGATTACGAATATTTGAGAATAAAGTTCTTAGGAATTTTTTTGGACCAAAGAGAGATGTACAGACAGGTGAATGGAGAAGAGAGCAAACAATGAATTACGTGATCTTTATAGGAAGCCATATATAATGAGAACAGGCAAATCTCGTAGACTGCGATGGGCAGGACATGTGGCATGAATGGGGAATGAAAGACGTGCATGGAAGCTTCTTGTACGAAAACCAGAGGGAAAAACGCCCAGTTTGAAGACCAAGAATGAGGTGGGAGAATAACATTAATTATGATTTGAGGGAAGTAGATTATACAGGGAATGATTGGAAAGCATTGACTCAGGATAGGGATATATGGAGAGTTTATGTCCGCGCGGACATGAGCCTACGGGTTCGATAGTGCCAGTGAGTAAGTAAGTAATTAAGTTAGGCAGCGTAAGCCATTTAAGGTTAAAAAAGGGACTTTTTCACGTTTTTCGCTACAAAGGGTGTTTTTAAGGGTGTAGGAGTTGAGTATCTCAACTCTGTTATAGCCTATGTTCATCCCGGGAATTCCCTGAACATTTTGCAAAACTTCCATCACAATCGGACCAACGGTTTGGCCGCGCATAAAGTACAAACAAACATTCATTTTTATATATTAGAATATTATTCAACATGTAGATAGTTCACAACTTTCATTACTTACTTACTCACTGGCACTATCGAACCCGTAGATTCATGGCCGCGCGGACATAAGCTCTCCATACATCCCTATCCTGAGCTAATGCTTTCCAATCATTCCCTGTATAATCTACTTCCCTCAAATCATAGTTAATGTTATTCTCCCACCTCATTCTTGGTCTACCAACTGGACGTTTTCCCTCTGGCTTTCCTACAAGAAGCTTCCATGCACGTCTTTCATTCCCCATACGTGCAACATGTCCTGCCCATCGCAGTCTCCGAGACTTAACTGTTCTTATTATATCTGGCTTCCTATAAATACCATGTAGTTCATTGTTATGTAGTCTTCTCCATTCGCATGTCTGTTCATCTCTCTTTGGTCCAAAAATCTTCCTAAGTACTTTATTCTCAAATACTTGTAATCTCCTTTCCTCACTTAAAGTAAGAGTCCATGTTTCGCACCCATATCATATAACTGGTAGAATAATTTTTGTATATATTTTCAGTTTAGCATTTCTGCCGATAGGGTTACCAATGCCGGACTGGTCGAAGGTTATAAGCCAGACGAAAAAAAGTACCTTGGTCGAAAGAGTGACGATATTTCACCGTAAAAATACAATCGTCAAGAAATGCGGACATGGGTTCAACTGGGTTACTTTTATTATATGTATAATTTAATCTGGTGAAGTCCAAGAGAAGACCTTACGGTCTTAACTCCATCAGGTAAAATAAATAAAGTAAATAAAAAAATAAATTAATAAATAATTCCAATAAATGGTGAACGAATATGATTTAATTTGATGTTGCTACATACAGGAATTTGAATAGAGATTTAAGATATTTCTAATTTCCATTCTGGACGGTTTGTGCAAGAGAGAAATGAGGTTTAACAATTCATGTACTTGTTTTTAAAGCAGCGCTTCTGGTGCTGTGAAATGCAATTCCCGACTGATTTTTAATTAATCACTTAGCTTGAAGGCTACGTATAAACAGACAAGATATCGGTGAATGTCCTGCCAATGGCAAGAGCTCGAACTCCGAGCCTCCAGTCATGTCCAGGTGAGAAGGTTTATAATTACCGTGAAACCGCGCACACACACACACACACACACACACACACACACACACACACACACACACAAGTACAGCTTTATTGCGTTCAAGAAATATTATCTATAACAAGAAACATGTTCCTAGGAAAATGGAATGTTAGGATATCATACACAGTTTTTTCATTAGTAAACCTATGCAGGGACTCTCACAGGGCACTATCAGTCGAGCGTTCTGAACCCTGATTGTTAACTCTCCCCCTCACCCTTTTTTTCAATCTGGCTTGGGACAGGCTTCGGCCTGGAAGAATAACATTCAGAATTAAATGAGGGAATTTGATGCAACGAATGAAGATACAGAAAACGATGGAGAACTTTAATTAAGGGAAATTTGTGAAGGTATATTACAAATTGATAGTTTATAAGTCCGTAGTCATTTATGTATTTTTTAAATCATTCATTCATTTTGAGACTTTTCCTCATCATTTAGGGTTTTCTCCAACCAATCCTAGTAATTAACATGAATTTTAAAAAATAAATAAATATAAATGACTGCGAAGTTAGAGACTATCAGTTTGCAACAAACAATTACAGGTTTCCCTTAATTAAAGTTTTCCATCGTTCTCTGTCCTCTGTGTCTTCATCTGTTACACCAAATTTCCACATTGGATTTTGAATGTTGTTCTTCCAGGTTGTTCTTGGTCATCCTTTTCTGTTCCTTCTTTCCATGCATAGACGGCCTTTGGTAGTCTTCCATCCTACATCCTTCTTACGTGTCCACGCCATTTTAGCCTTCTGTTTTCAATCTCATCCATTATATTTCTTTCTGCATTCGTCCATTTTTTTTAATTTCTGTATTTATATTTTTTCCAGTCGAGATTTTTTGGCAGCTCTTCTCCAAAAATTAATTTCAACTGAAGTTATTCTGTTGACATGTTGTTGTGTCATTGTCCAAACTTCCGATCCATATAAAATTATACTTTCTAGTATGGATTTATAAATTAGTTGTTTTCTTCTGTAAATTATGTTTTTACTCCATAGTATAGAGTTTAACATCCCTATGGGTTTTCTTCCATTACTAATCCTTTTTGCTGTTTCTATATTTGATGTTCCATCTTTATGTATAATTGATCCCAAATAACAGAAACTATCGCTCTTCTTTATCTTCATTTTTAATTTTTTTTTTAATACATACTAACTCACTGGCACTATTGTATCCGTAGGTTCATGGCCGCGCGTACATAAGCTCTCCATACATCCCTGACCTGAGCTAATGCTTTCCAATCATTCCCTGTATCATCTACTTCTCCCAAATCATAGTTAATGTTATTCTCCCACCTCATTATTGGTCTACCAACTGGGCGTTTTCCCTCTGGTTTCCCTAAAAGAAGCTTCCATGCACGTATTTTACTCCCCATTCGTGCCATATGTCCTGCCCATCGCAGTCTACGAGACTTAACTGTTCTTATTATTGCTGGCTTCCTATAAAGACTATGTAGTTAATTGTTATGAAGTCTTCTCCATTCACCTGTCTGTTCATCTCTCTTTGGTCCAAAATTTTTTCTAAGTACTTTATTCTCAAATACTTGTAATCTCGTTTCCTCCCTTAAAGTAAGAGTTCATGTTTCGGATCTACAGAATATAACTGGTAGAATAATAGTTTTATATATTTTCAGTTTAACGATTTTTGAAAGAAGTTGGGAAATCAAAAGTCTCTGCAATGCATAATAGCACGCATTTCCAGAATTGAGCCTATGTTTAATTTCCTTGTACATCTCATTTCTATCTGTGATTATTCTTCCTAGGTATTTGAATTCAGCCACTTCCTCAAAATTTACCTCATTTGTCATTTTAAATACTCACGTTAATTATTAAGGTTGATTGGGAAAAAAGCCTTAACGATAATGCAAATTCTCAAAATTAATGAAAAAAGTAATTATTTTAAATTAGTACCGAACATACTACGTATTCATTTACATAAAAATCAATACTTTAATTATTTAAAAATCATAACGAGGCCATTTTAATCTCGTCTTCATGAAGTTTTGGACTGCCTTTTTGTAACTCAAGTTCCATATATACTTAAGAACGTTATAAGTGATATATAAACCTAAGAAAAAGAACAATCTGTGAAATAAACTACGGCACCCAAAGGCAACAACCTGCCAAAACATGTTGGTTAAATTACGCATCGTGTCAGAAGCCTGATTAAGAATTAGCATTAAATTGTATCATGAAATCCTAAGCTTCAAAATAGGTGTAAATATGCCGCCATAAAAACTAGTTTAGCTGTAACTACATGTCTTAAAGACATTAATAAAGTTAAATAAATTACGCTGTACAACACACAATAGCACTGTTACTGAATAAAACTGCTATAAAATCTAATTCAAATACAACTTCAGTTGGATAATGCCTATGTTAATTATAGTCTATGTTATAGCACTTACTTTTACTATTTTACAAGTTCTAGTTACAAAGCTACAGTGAAAATGTTGGTAACTTCAATGCATGTGTAAGAGTGTAACAGTTGTACCGTTCAAGTCTAAGGAATGTAACATACCTCACGTGCAAGTAATTGTTATTATAATACGAGATTTCAATTCGTGGATAAGACACCAACATTTTGCCACACAAGAACTGCTTGCTACTCTGAAAATGCTTTCTCCACACAATTGAAACCTACATTAATTGATTTTACTTTAAAATGAATTAATCTATTTAATCAATAATTCGCAAGCTGATATATTTGAGAATTAAATTGAGTCATATTTCCAAACAGAATAAAATGAACAATAATAATTATTAATTTGTATACATTTTTCGTTTCTTAAAGACAGGTCTGTATAATTGGAGTGATTAGAAGCAAAGGGGTGTGTTTTTTTTCGCAAAAAAAATAGTCTGGTGCATAATTGCAATCTTGAAGCATAATTAATTAATTTGTTATCATGTCTAAAGAAGGTACAAAGTACCGAAACAGCTGTAACTAAATTATATTTTAATAAATATGGAAATCACATAAAACTGTAAGTTTTATTTTTATTTAAATAATAATTGTATTTATTGGCAAAGGGATATAAGTGTATGCGCTAGCAGTACATAAAGAATAACTGTTATCATTTTCAATTACCTGTTATTTTTTATTCACCTTCAACTTTAAACCTGTTTTTCTCAATACTGTAAAACTTGCAGATACGCCACCTTGCTTCTAACCGGCTCAATTACTTTATGTTAATGAGATAGTTTAATACACTTGTGTCCAAAAGTTAAGGATAATTAGTTCATTTGCCGACTTATTATAAAGCATTTGTCAGAATAATACAAAATTTGGTAAGGGTATGTCACAGATAATTAGAAACATGGCACGAAAGAAACAATGGCATGAATACGTCATTCACTTGTCATTTTCACAACAAACGAAAACTGCATTTCAGAATTCGAACATAAAAGTTGAACAACAATGGTTCAAATGATTAGTATGGGGTGTGATTACCCCTGACAGCTACACAAGACTCACATCGACGTGGCATGCTAGTGATGAGGTTGTTCAGGAGTTCGATGCTCAGCAAATTCCACTCCTCATGAAGAGCAATGTGAAGGTCTTGAAGTGTCCTCGGAGGGAGGCTGACGAGATGCAATTTGTCTCCCTAAGGCATCCCATGCATGCTCTATAGGATTCATATCCGGAGACCTCGCTGGCCACTCCATACGCTGGATATCTTCCTCCTGAAGAAACTCATCCACCAGTTGTGACCTGTGAGGTCGGGCATTGTCATCCATGAATATGAATTCTGGACCCACAGCTCCCCTGAAAAGTCTTACATGAGGTTCCAGGATCTCTTCTCTATACCGCTGAGCATTAACAGTGCCACCTGCGAAGATGTGAAGCTCTGTGCGTGCATTCATCATTATACCTCCCCATAACAGGAGACCACCGCCACCAAATGGATGTCTTTTCATGATGTTCATGGGGTTGTAACGAGTTCCTTGCTCCCTCCAGATAGTCACGCGATGCGAATCACAGTTCAAGCTGAATCTGGACTCGTCTGTAAATAGCACGCTGCTCCACTGATTTAGAGTCCAGTCGCGATGTTCCTGACTCCATCGTAAACGTGCTCTCTTGTTATCAAGGGTGAGTGGGACGCACACTACAGGCCGTCTAGCATACAGACCAGCAGCTCTGAGTCTTCTATAGACAGTTTGTCTGGATACTCTGATACCTGAGGCGGCCGCAAGTTCTGAACTCAGTTGTCTGGCAGACATTGTTCGGTTTCTTCTTGCAGTTAACGCAAGATATCGATCCTGCTGAGGATTTGTAACTCTTGGACGACCTCCCACTGGTCTTCGCCTAACGTCTCCGGTCTCTTGGAACCGTCGCCATAACCTAGATATAACATTTTGTGGCACATTAAGTGCTATGGAGACCTCAGTTTGTGTCTGTCCTGTTTCTAGCCGCCCAATAATTCTACCCCGAAGCAGAGGGTCCAGATGTTGTCTTTGTGCCATTTTACTGCAATCTGTTCTTACACTACATCTGATTATATCATAACTCTCTTTAAAAATGAAGATTTATGGAACAAGGCTTAACTGCAACAATGCAATTTTCATTTATAATTGCTATTAATTTTTTCATTGTTGAAGAGAGATTATAATTTAGTATGTAAACTAAACTAAATGTACTGAGAAACGTTTTGATAAATAATTTTTACTCCTTGCTCCTCTTTAAGCATTTTGATTTTCCGTTTTACAAATTATCCTAAACTTTTGGACACCAGTGTATTTGAAGATTTAAATCCTTCTATTTCAGTCAAGGAATATGATCCTAATCTGACGAGTTTCTTCTGTGATTTAAATCGTGAAAATTATAGAATTGTATGTGTCATACATTAATAAATATTAAAAGTACGTAAACTGATCCAACTAAAGGCCTCAGGAGGTCCTTGGGGTAGTGGGAGGTTAAGGCAGCCACTTTTTTTTAGACAATCGGCACTTGATGTCAGCCGGGTTGTCAGCCCTGCGTGACGGCCACCTTTACTCCCAGAACAAGCGTCTGGTACTCATTTACGCTAGAGGTTGAGTCCACCCCAGGACCATAGTGGCGCCAGACGGTTTGGGTCAGTTTAAAAATCCTGACCGCACTGGGACTCGAACACTCGACCTTCCGTGCTTGTAGCGCAGTGCCTTAACCACTACGCTACGGCGAGAATGAAAGAGGACATTGAAACTCCTTTTAGGAAAACCAGGAGGAAGTAGCCCGGTAGGTAGACCAAGAATTAGGTGGGAGAATAACATTAACCATAATTTATGGGAGGTAAATTATACAGACGTATAATTTAAGTCACCATACCCCGGACCTGTAGTGAATGAACACGCAACAAGCTGCCAGCTTCCTTGCGTAGAGGAAGAATAAGAAGAAGAAAATTATACAGGAGATGTCTGGAAAATATTAGTTCAGGTTAGGGATATATGGAGAGCTAATGTCAGTTCGGCCATAAACTTGTGGATTCTATACATGAGTATAACCAGCTGTAACTAACTCACAGGCACTATTGAACCCGTAGGTTCAAGGCTGCGCGTGGACATAAGCTCTCCACACAACCCTATTCTGAGCTAACGTTAGTTCGAGTAAAGATACTATTTTCTCTATTATAACATCAATTTCGAATTACGTCCAACAAATTAGCTTCTGCACGACGAACCGCTAATTTTTTACAGGGATATTCATCTTAAACATAGGTCCTTTTAACGCTTAAATTGGCAAAACACTGGACTGGACTGGATAAGGCGAAGTCTAGCTTCGCCCAGTGTGCTGCGTATGTTAGAACCCACTTTGGCAGCTAAGTTAATAGTGGCTATCATTACGGGGTTGAAGTTCACTTAACCCGAGCCTATTTGGCGGCGCTAGCGTTTGTGTGCGAATGGTGATGAAATTTGGACAGAGATAGGGATGTGATGACCTGAAGCAGGACATCAGAAACCACATTGCTTTCAAGCCGAGAGTCGGAAATCCAGCATTGTGGAATGAGCCACGCTACTCCAGGTGAGAGCACATCGCCAAATCTCTGCTGGATTTAATGAGGAGTAAATCGGATGAATATGTTTCTATGTACAGCACGCCACTGGGGCAAGCGTCCCATACTGCGTACCTTGGCAAAACAATATCATCATCTATGTAATGGAAATTGTGTCACTTCTCGAACCTTATCCCCTCTATGTCCGTCAGGGAAACATCCATTTTAATGGAAGTGTCCCCGACCGACTATATGGGAACTGTTCAATGGTGAACAGCAACTTCCGGCTATCTCTAGGGATTTCCAACCCTCTTTAGCCCTTTTGATTTAAGTATTTCGTAGTTGATATTTAATATGTCTTGTTTGAACTTTGATAGTTCATCTTGATTGTAGTAATATATATCCCCTGCTAACGACAACTATCCGTAGTCCGGTAACAAAGGTCCAGCGGTTGGGCACACCAATCCTGCACTCAGTTTCTAGGTGAATTTCATTGATGTTCTATGGCAAAACACAAATTTCTTCTGTTAGTTATTTAAATGTGGCGGACCGCAGTGAAAATGGAATATTGTGTAACTGTTATTATTATGTATATTGTATAATTAGACACACATTTAAGTGGTTTCTATTTGTTCGTTTTCTTCTCATTTTTTAAAAAATATTAAATTCATTAATCCAACTAATGTATCCAAAAGGATACATTATGAATTTAAGAGTTAAGGGCGCTACATAATGCATCTGTGACACGACAGAAGATTTTTTACTTTGCTAATAAAACAAACCGAGTCATCAAATTTTCCATGCCTTGGATTCGTCATAATATTTATATTAAAACATCATTAACAGGGGTGTACTTTATTAGAATCCATAGAGAAGAAACGACCCACAAACGACTAGAATAACATAAAAAGAAACTCTGAAGGAGGTGGCTCGAAACCTGGAGAGGGTAGAAATGATTAACCAATGGGCGCTAATAGAAGCCGACAGAAGACATTTAAGTAAAATTGAATGCCGAAAATGTTACCCATTACAGACAGGTCGAAGGCGATAAGCCTGACGTACAAAATACCTTGGCGAAAGAGTGACTATCATTCACCGTAAAAATTACAACCGTCAAAAAACGCAGACGTGGGTTCCACTGAGGTAAAATTCTCCGGAGATAAAATAAGTCTTCCATTCTCCGGGCGAGGACTACTTAAGGGAATCTATGGCAAACACAGGGATATGTTCCTAGGAATGTGGAATGTAAGAATAGGGATGTATGTTGAGTGCTTATTCCCCAGCAGTCACGAACAGCCAATGATCCAGATAGTTATATTGGAAACTGCCATTACTCTTTGCTCCAAGGCACAGTCATTAATTTATTAACAATCGGCACCAGTTGTGTTTAATTTTGAATCAAGTCGTGTTCAAATGTGTTTATACAGCGTCTTAGATACAAATAAAACAGATAATAACCGTAATTTCATAAAAAATAACCTTTAACATTAAGTAAATATAACAAGACTCTACTTGTTTAAGAAAAGGTCTTACTTGTATCTGAAAGTAACTTCGAAACTTAAGTCGTGAGAAAACAGACTTTTTTAAAAGTACGCTATGGGAAAACATGGTATATTTCTTGTAAATTTATTATTAATCGAGAGATTTCAAGGAATGTATAAGACAGTAACTTAGCCTTTGTACAAAATTAACTCTTGTAACAGATAAGAACATAAATTTGTTCTCAGGTATTGTAATTATTGCGTACACTGATACAGTATTAGATACCAACATAACATCCTGTAATTATGAGCGTACATTAAAATTCATGAACATCGCATTAACACTAGTCCATAATGCTTAAACAATCTTGTTAAAAGATTTACCTTCTGATTTTAGCATTAACTTCAGGACGCTCTTTGTTGTGTAATATTTCATTTGTTTGGGCACACGGCATTATGAACATATTCATTTTAATTAAAATATATATACAGTCAATATGCCCATTTCACCAATAAATGTTTAAAATGGTCAACAAGTTTCTACAGCCAAGCTGTCATTCTCAATATCTGGTCTTGAGAATGACAGCTTGGCTGTAAAAACTTGTTGACCATTTTAAACATTTATTGGTGAAATGGGCATATTGACTGTATATATATTTTAATATTGTATCACCAAGAAGATCAATTGTGTATTAAATTCATTTTAATTCATTCTCATTTGTAGGACCTTTAACACCTTAGTTCATATCGCAACCAAGTTCGTGTGGTGCTATTTATTATACTGTGTGTTTTTGTGACTATGGACAGTTAATGACAAATGAGGGGAATTTAGTGGAAGTGGCTGAATTCAAATAACTAGGAACAATAATAACAAATAGGAATGAGATGCACAAAGAAATTAAACATAGGCTCACTTCTGGAAATGCGTGCTATTATGCATTGCAGAGACTTATGATGTCCCAACTCCTTTCAAAAAACGTTAAACTGAAAATATATAAAACTATTATTCTACCAGTTATATTACATGGATGCGAAACATGGACTCTTACTTCAAGGGAGGAAAGGAGATTACGAGTTTTTGAGAATAAAGTACTTAGGAATATTTACGACCAAAGAGAGATGAACAGACAGGTGAATGGAGAAGACTACATAACAGTGAACTACACACGGTCTTTATAGGAAGCCAGATATAATAAGAACAGTTAAGTCTCGTAGACTGCGATGGGCAGGACATGTTGCGCATATGGGGAATGAAAGACGTGCTTGGAAGCTTCTTGTAGGAAAGCCAGAGGGAAAACGCCCAGTTGGTAGACCAAGATGAGGTGGGAGTACAACATTAACTATGATTTGAGGGAAGTAGACTATACAGGGAATGACTGGAAAGCATTAGCTCAGGATGGGATATATGGAGAGCTTATGTCCGCGCTGCCATGAACCTACGGGTTCGATAGTACCAGTGAGTAAGTAAGTAAGTTTTTGTAACTGCGTTTCTCACGTGCTTTCTGAATAAATTCACTGATTTAATTTTAGTGAAACGGTTACTTATATCAGTTTGGGTTTATAATTTATTATCTTAGAAGAATTTCACAAGGAAACTTCAGACAATAAAATGTGTTGTTATAAGTCAAGCTGGATGCTAAATGTTAATCGAATCACAGGATACCACAGCAAATGTTAAGTTATAAACCTGCAGGAAGAAAAACACCAGGACATCCACTCAATAGTAGCCTATATTACGATGCGTCCACCGCTGTGGTCTCGAGGTAGCGTGCTGCCTTGTCACGCAGCGGGCCCGGGTTCGATCCATGGTTGGAACAGTTTTTCTGGGTGAGGTTTTCATCGGAGTTTTTTCTCACCTGTAAGACAAATGTCAGGAAAACTTTAAGGCCCAAACGGTCCCCGAAATCATATGACCATCGCAATCATCATCATTCATATTCATCTCAGATTAAGCTTAGGATTAGGGACTCTCCTGGCGCACTATCATCATCATCACCCATCATATCATCGGGGCAACGTAACCCCGCCTTCCAGGTGCCCCAACCTCAGAAGTGGGTTACAAGTACGCCATGCCAGGAGAGAACACCAGAAATGTCGAAAGACAACCGGGCATTTGCAAAAAATTGGGATAACAAAAATTTCTGCAATACGCAATATCTTACACTTCCAGAGTTGAGCCCAAAAATGATTTTTTAAATTATTTATTGAAAAATATGTGAAGCGTCTATATGTTTCAATATTAACTATTTTATCAGTACGGAATGGATACGGTTTACTTTTTAATTTAGCTTCCTTTAATAATTGAATGAACTAAAGTCAAAGCAACCAGTGCTTGTATGTTCAACCTTTTCATTCAGTGCCCCAGGTTGTCATTTCTGGTTTCTCTTCTGTCATTAGCTTCACGTTAACCAATTTCTGAGGTTCGTGCGCCTGGAAGACGGGGTTACGCTACCCTGATGATATGACGGGTGCGAATGATGATAGTGGTGCGCCAGGAGAGTCCTTAACCTAACATAAGGTAAAGATATCCCACTACAGGCCTCAGGAGGCCCTTGGGGTAGTAGGAGGTTAAAGCTTCCACTTTTCTGGACAATCAACACTTGATGTCAGCCGGGTTATCAGCTCAGCGTGACGTCAGTCTTTACCCCCAGAACAAGCGTCTGGTACTCATTTCCGTTAGAAGGTAAGTCGACCCCAGGGCCACAGTGCGGCCAGAAGGTTTGGGCCAGTTTAAAAATCCTGACCCCACCGGAACTCGAACCCTCGACCTTCCGGCTTGTAGTGTAGTGTCTTAACCACTACGCTACGGCGTGCCCCCATTAATCTAAGGCGAATGTAAATATTGTGCTGATGATGGTCATATGATGCTCGGGAACCGTTTGGGCCTTCACGTTTCCTGACACTTGTCTTACAGGTGAGGAAAAATCCCCGAAAAAAAAACTACACCCAGAAAAGTTGCCCCTCGAGATCACAGCTATGGACGGTATGTTCAAAATTACTATTTATAAAATTAAATATAGGAAAATAAGAATTAATACAGATGCCAACTTCACAAACTAAACAGAAAACAGGCTGCTGGATACGCAGAATCAAGGTCGAAATCTCTGGGCGGTTTCTTGTAATTAAATACCTGTCTCCCATGTCTGCCAGGTGCCCTGTATACAGTAGGGGAGTTCTGCTCCTCCCAGAGCAAAGTGTTGCAATTCTTATAAGTTTAATGCAAATTAACAGCTTTGAATAAGACATAAATAGAAGGGGTTTCTCAACAAGGAAACTGCTCTTATCTTTCCACTTAAGTAAATTTCCAAGTCTCTCCGATAAGCTAGAGACATGTGCAAAATATAAAATGCTGAGTGTATATTTTTAATTACTTTCAAATTACGTGACTCTTCAACGAAAACTACTACTAGGGTATTCGACAAATAATGGCAACACTACTAGAACTAACTCACTGGCACTATCGAACCCGTAGGTCCATGGCCGCGCGGACATAAGCTCTCCATACATCCCTATCCTGAGCCAATGTTTTCCAATCATCCCTTGTATAATCTACTTCCCTCAAATCATAGTTAATGTTATTCTCCCACCTCATTCTTGGTCTACCAACTGGGCGTTTTCCTTCTGGTTTTCCTACAAGAAGCTTCCATGCACGTCTTTCATTCCCCATTCGTGCCACATGCCCTGCCCATCGCAGTCTACGAGACTTAGCTGTTCTTATTATATCTGGCTTCCTATAAATACCGTGTAGTTTACTGTTACCTAGTCTTCTCCATTCACATGTCTCTTCATCTCTCTTTGGTCCAAACATGTTACTAAGAAGAAATAGACTTCCAAAATTGACGTTCCAATATACAGCAACTGGACATTGAGACGAAGGAAACCAAAACTTCGGTGGAATGATCAAGACCATCTTCGTTAGGTTTACCGTCACAGGTCACATGACATAAAACGGATTTGTTCGTGATGATGATGATAATGATGACGTAACCTCAATTTAATTCCTGTTGACATTTGTTTTTCAAAATCTATTTTTATTGCTCCATTTATGACATTGTATTTCTGTAACTTCATCTCTGTGTCACTCCTTATATCAAATATTATGTCTTCTTCTTCTTCTTCACTTCACGGGCTATGCAAATTGCCTGTTCCGCCTCACAGTTGTTCCGTCCATCTTTTCACTAGCCTTCCTACATTCCTTGAACCTCTTGGCTTGTAGTTAAATGCTGCTTTTGATAACCTTGTTACGTTCATTCTTTCTACATGTCCAAACCATTTTTCTCTATATCATTTGATTTTATCATTATTATCATCATCATCATCATCAACCAGGGATTAAGCCTGTTGGCTCGTTCCGGTTTCATGAAAGCTAGAATTGTTAAAATTGTTCAGACCATCTTCTGTGTGGGCGTCCAACATTTCTCCTTCCGTGCGGTTTATAATTTAGCAACAATTTTGGAAATCTTCCTTCTGGCATTCTATCGATGTTCTTTCCAGTCGTTCCATATTTAATTATTCGGTCTGTAAGTTTGAAAATATTTAGTTCCTTTCTTATATCTTCATTTCTTTTCTTATCCAGCATAGTATATCCCGCCATATTTCTTAAAAATCGCATCTCAGCTGCTTCCAATCTTTGTTCTTGTCTTTTAGTGATCGTCCAACATTCTGATCCATATATCAATTCCGGAACAGCCATTACTTTACAAAATTTAATTTTTGTTTATTTTCTTGTGTTTTTAAGGGTTATTTTAATAGTGCCACACATTAGATTAAATATATTTATTTTGTCATTAATATCTTCAATTTTAACATATGATAAATTAAACCTAGATATTTAAAACTGTTCACCTGCTCTAAAATTTTATTATCAATTACTATTTTTGCTCTTAAGGTATCACGTCCTTTAAATGCTAGAATTTTAGTTTTATTCTTTGAAATTTTTAAATTGTAATTGGCACTTACTTTTTCCAAATTAAAAATAGCTCTTTGTAGATCATCTTCTGAACTGGAAATCACTACTTAATCATCAGCAAATAATATTGTATCCAACAGTTTATTATTTATTTTAAAATGTTTATTTAAATGAATCTGCCACTTTAACATAACTTCATCTATATATAAATTAAAAATAGAAGGTAAAGGACACCCTTGTCTTACACCACGATTTATTGTTACCATTTTTTGATGTTTAGATTTAAAACCCCTGTCTATTACAATTTTATTCTTTTATAATTTAATGGATATATATTTAACTCTGTTGTGATATCTCAGATATTATGTGATCGAGGTAATTGAATTCAGAAACTTGATCTATGATTTTTCTGTAACTAAATAATTTTATTCTTCTTTTTCTTCGGTTTTCCCCCACTTACAGGTTTTGTCGTCTTCAGTTTCCATTTATCTCTATCATTCCACATCTCCCTCTTCCAATTCCTATCCTCCATTATTGTTCTGACGTAGGTTTTCCATTTCCATCTTGGTCTGCCACGTTTATTTCTTCCAGGGGGTGACCATTGGGATATATTTTTTGGCCATCTTTCATTTTCCATTCTTTGTACATGGCCATACCATTTAAAGCGTTTGATTTTCAATCCTCTTAACGACAGATGTGGTGACCTTAATTTCTCTCCAAAGGAATTAATTTCTTATTTTATCCTGTCTTGTTTTTTGGAGGCTTCTTCTAAAATAATCGAATTCAACTGTTATAATTTTATTCTTTTGTAATTCCGTCAAAGACCAAGTTTCGCTTCCATATGACAAAATATGATTTTATTAAAATACAAATAAGACATACATTATAGCCTATCAACATCAGTGTCATGAAACTACTGGTGCAGAAATGAGATTGGAGTAAGCAGTGTATTTAGTAAGCGAGTCTCGTGGCGAACGCGTGGATTTATGTATCCACCTGTGCTTTTCAATTAAGGTTAACACCGTTCAATGCTCCAGATAGTGCAAAACACTTTCTCTATTAATCATCAAATCTTTATATTAACATACCACATGGGTGAGATACATATAGTTCCCACTTGTGTGGTCTCATCCCCAGCTACATTAACTACAAACAAACTGTTTAAACGCGGGTTTTCCTTTCTATTAACATATGTTTGTTACGCCATATACAAAACGATAGTTCGACCAGTTATAGTATATGGAGCAGACACTTGGGCTGATACAACAAAAACTAAACAAATAATAAGCACATGCGTAATAAAATCTTAAGAACTATTCAGGGGAAAACATCTTCTTCTTCTTCTTCTACTTCTTTTTCTTCTTCTTCTGCACTTCCTGGTTTAGGCAAGAGTTGCCTGTTCCGTCTTCACTAATAGATCTAAGACCATCTCTTCCGAGGACGTCCGACATCTCTTCTTCCTCTTGGAAAATAATGGAAGATTTTATTCCGTTGCGAAGCCTCGTATCACAGGTTCCGTACCTGTGAGGTGTTGTCAAGTAATGAGTCTCCAAATCCTTGGAACTAACACTGATTTTGAGACATAATTAACTAGTCATAGTGTGAAAACGCATCATTTCCGGACATTGGTGCCTTATTAAAAATGATAAACATGTTTCAATATACTACCTCACCTCCGTTGTCGGTGTTTTTTTTAGCAACACCCTGTATATACGAGTATATGAGATGAAAAATAAGGTCTGAACCGAGATTTACACCCAGGACCTCTAACTTGGTACGTTAGTGCACTATGTGTTACGCTATCCAGGCATCCAAGCACAAACATTTATTTCGTCTTCTTCTTCTTCTTCTGCACTTCCTGGATTAGGCATGAGTTGCCTGTTCCGTCTTCACTAATAGATCTAAGACATCTCTTCTGAAAATGTCCGACATCTCTTCTCCTCTTGGAAAATAATGGAAGATTTATTTGGTAATGTAACTTTCTTCCATTCTTTCTACATGTTCTTTCCACTGTATCTTGTTGTTAAATATATGTTCCTTTATGGAGTAGATCTGCAGTTCTTCACGGATATCCTCGTTTCTTATCCGGTCCATTCTAGTGCAGCTTTTACTCTTCTTAAAAATTTCATCTCGGCTGCTTGGATTTTACTTTCTTGTTTGGTAGTGTGTAATCCAAGATTCACTCCCATACAAAAGGACAGGGACAGCCATTGTTTTAATAAAATTTTAATTTTGTTTGTTTATGGGCTTTATTATTCAATGTACATTATTTGATAAAATACACAACACAGAAATTAGGGACAAATGCCATATTCAAGACATAACCAAATGTATTATAGATAGACGAAAATATTGGGTCATATAGAAAGAATGGAAGAAAACCGGCTTGCAAAAAGAGGTAAGAAGAAGATAGAACAATGCACGGGAGAAGAACAAGAGGAAGGCCAGCCAAGAGATGGATAGACAGTGAATGTACATCCAATACGTTTTCCTCCGAGGAGTGATTTTAGAAATAAACAGGATGAAAATCCTACAAATTAAGTTTAAGAAGAAGAAGAAGAAGAAGAAACTGTTTAAATGGTTCAAGGTTTTCTTGTTTATTATTGAATCAAACGAAACATATTATAAGCACGTTATGAAATAAGCCATACGCTAATGAGGAAACTTCGATACTGTTTTAAAAAGGATGCTTGAATTACTGCCCTGTTGTTCAGATAAACCAGGAAAATAGGGAATGTTTTTTTTTTAAACAGCTCAAGGATTTTATTATAATTTCCTGGTTTTCGGAAATATTCTGAAAGCATAAATATATCAGAGCTGCCCAAACCTATTTCTATCGGGGCCATATGGAAGAAACATCAAGGCCATTGGTCTTATTATAGCTGTAGGTAATTATTATTATTATTATTATTATTATTATTATGTCCCGCGCCGTAGCCGAGCGGTTAAGGTAGGAAGCCTTGGCGCAGAGCTACGGGACTTGCGCTGGTTCGAGTCTCCATGGGGGAAGGAATTTTCTCATGGTATTTCGGCCAGTATGGGACCGGTGCCCACCCAGCATCGTGAGGCAATTGGGTAGCTACAATAAGTAGCGGCTCCAGGTTGAGGAACCAGCTATAACGGCTGGGGGACTCGACATGCTAACCACATGTCAACCCCTATTATATCTGGCTGTTGAGCATCTACCTCTGTGATTGACACAGTGTGGATGTGAAGGCCCAGCCAGCCGGCTGGTAAAGGGGCAACCGCTGAAAAGTGGAAAAGACCCTCAATCGGAATTATTATTATTATTATTATTATTATTATTATTATTATTATTATTATTATTATTATTATTCGAGGTAGCGTGCTCCTTGTCACGCAGCGGGCCCGGGATCGATTAACGGTCGGGACAGGCTCCTAGGTGAGGTTTTTATCGGGGTTTTCCCTCACCTGTAAGACAAATGTCAGGAAGCTTAGGGCCCAACGGTCTCCGAAAAATCATCCGGCCATCATCATCATCATCAACATCATCATCCTAATCATTTTCATCATATCCTTCACCGGTGTGGAAAGCAACGGGATGCTACCACACCTATAAGTCCCTAGTAAAGTTGCAAAGTATGACATGAAAATGCTATGATTGCAGTGAAAGACCTGTCCTCGGGCAGAATTAGTATGGATGGATGGATGAATATATTTTTTTTTTCAAATGCCCTAGGTTTGTCTTTCCACATTCCTGGTTTCTCTCCTGGAACGGCGTATTTGTAACCCACTTCTGAGGTTGAAGCGCCTGGAAGGCGGGGTTACGTTGCCCCGATGATATGATGGGTGGTGATGACGAAAATGGTGCGCCAGGAGAGTCCCTAATCCTAAGCGTAACCTCAGATGAATATGAATGATGATGATTGCGCTAGCCATAAGATTTCGGGGACCGTTTGGGCCTTAAAGTTTTCCTGACATTTGTCTTACAGGTGAGGAAAAACCGCGATAAAAACCTCACCCAGAAAAAGTGTCCCGACCGGGGATCGAACCCTGGCCCGCTGCGTGACAAGGCAGCACGCTACCCCGAGACCACAGCGGTGGACAATTATTATTATTTATTATTATTTGTCTCATATGACAAAAAAGTAATACTAGATATTCAATAGTAGATTATAAAAGATAAAATCAATTAAATTGGTATGGGCACGTACGACGAATGTAAAAAGAAGGATTACCCAGAAAAACATTGGAATGGAGACCACCTGGAAGAAGGAGGAAAGGAAGACCTCGAAACTCTTGAATGCAAAAAATAAAAACTGGAATGAGAACAAGAGGACTGGAGGGCATGGAGTGGATGGACAGAGACGAGTGGTGAAGGAAAATAAAACTTTAGGCACAGAAAGATGTGTATACATTGAAAATGTATATATAAAAATTATTATTATAAAATAAGTTATGTAGATAGGAAATAACACTATGAGGTTCTTTAATATTGTTTATTTTTTATTATTTCACTCACCTATACTTCATAAATCATAGCAGACCCTGGGTTTCTTCACGTAATTTGTGGACATTGTCAATGCTGCGTCATGGTGACGCAGCATTGACAATGTCACAAATACGTGAAGAAACCCAGGGTTCTGCTATGATTATGAAGTATGAGGTGAGTGAAATAATAAAAAATAAACAAAATTATAAAATAAGTTACAAATATATAGGCCTAATTCAATAGTGATAACTACTGTCACATATGGAGCTGTGTTAATCATAGAGATGGATGATGATGCAGCAAGTGTAGGGGTGACATGTGGTCAACATATCGGGACCCCCAGCACTTATAGCTAGTTTTCTCTACCTGGAGCTGATAATGCATCTTGCCTTGACCACTCGCCTACCCATATCTAAAATTTATATTTAATGTTTAAATATAATACAATTAATAGGTGACGTCCATATTTTACTCTTTTGAGAAAAACTGACACAAAGCTAAAGTAATACATTTAATTGCAGATGAAGAACTCAACATTAATTTTTACAGTAAAAAAGAACAAATGCAAAACTTAGTTCACTATTGACTCTGAAGAATTAGTCCTATTGATATTTGGAACCCAAATTCACATATAACTAGGATTTTCATTTTTTTATTTGGTCCACTTTTGCTCTGAACCCATCAATTTAAATACAGAAAATATGGATGTAAAGTAACATTTAAATACTTACTTACTTACTTACTTACTTACTTACTCACTGGCACTATCGAACCCGTAGGTTCATGGCCGCGCGGATATAAGCTCTCCATACATCCCTATCCTGAGCGAATGCTTTCCAATCATTCCCTGTATAATCTACTTCCCTCAAATCATAGTTAATGTTGTTCTCTCACCTCATTCTTGGTCTACCAACTGGGCGTTTTCCTTCTGGCTTTCCTAAAAGAAGTTTCCATGCAAGTCTTTCATTCCCCATACGCGCAACATGTCCTGCCCATCGCAGTCTACGAGACTTAACTGTTCTTATTATATCTGACTTCCTATAAAGACCATGTAGTTCATTGTTATGTAGTCTTCTCCATTCACCTGTCTGTTCATCTCTTTTTGGTCCAAAAATTTTCCTGAGAACTTTATTCTCAAATACTCGTAATCTCCTTTCCTCCCTTAAAGTAAGAGTCCATGTTTCGCACCCATATAATATAACTGGTGGAATAATAGTTTTATATATTTTCAGTTTAACGTTTTTTGAAAGGAGTTGGGAAAGTAATATTTAAATATATAAGTTAAAGCTTTATAGGGAATTAAACCATGCTATAATGAAATAATAGAGCAGATAGAACACTTGGTTCAGATATAACATATAGCTATGATTGGGATATACATAATAAATTAAATTGTGTCGCACCATAAGAAGAATCCTCGGAAAGGCTCGAAGAGAAACTCACCTCAGGTTTTATAAAAATACGGCTGTCCCTGTTCTTTTATATGGATATGAATCATGGGTACTTACAAAAATATATCTCACACATTCAATCGACTGAAATGAAATTTTTAAGATCCGTAAAAGGATGTACACGCATTGATAGATTACACAATGAATCAATAAGAAATGAACTGGAGATATTTTCAATACTCGATAAACTAGAAGAGTACAAACACCGATGGAAGGAACATTTAGACAGAATGGACAATACAATATTAGCCTACACAAAATGATAAACACCTACAAACCGCTCGGAAAAAGATTATTGGGACGACCAAGGAAACGATGGACTTGACACCGAAACAGGTCGCATTGACCTAATCCTGGAAAGGAAGAAGAAAGAAGATAATAGGTTATTTGATAGGTATTTTGCGAGGCAATAGATTATTGTTTTAAATGACTCCATTTTGAGGAACAAGTTTTTTTTTCTCAATATTTCCCCCCAAAAGTACTATTGGTTGTAAAATGAGCAGACGTGCTGTATAAACATGGATTGGATGGAGATATGTTAGCATGTTCTTAAGGTGATTTGCATCAAATAACACACATTAACTTATGTATCATTGTAGGTCGTGACGCATGCGCAGATCAACAAATTAGACAAATTACCTACGTTTATGGAAACCGATAATCCCACACGTGCAAATACGTATGATGGAGTGGACTACTTAGCAGTCCAGCGCGTGTAGATGTGTATTTGTTAGTTTATCATCATCTGTAGTGTAGATTTTGAACAAACCTCATACATTTGTATCATTACACTTATTTCAAACGTAATTTTCAATAGTTGTTTTCTTTTTCTTTTACACGCTTTATATTAGCTTGACCTGTATCTATATATCTATGTAACTGAATCATTCAACGCGTTTTTCACCCACTTAAAATAATTGGATCGACTTGAAATTTTGTGTACTTGTAAAGGACCCGTGACAATACAATAATTTCATATTCATTTTCTAAAATCCTGGCCAGAATAATCAGAATATCAAAAAATGTGTCTTTGTATTTATGTAACGGAATCTTTGAACACGATTTTCACCCACTTAGAGACATTGGAACGACTTGAAACTTTGCATACTTGTAAAGAACCCGTGACAATACAATAATCTCATATTTATTTTCTAAAATCCTGGCCAGAATCATCAGAAAATAAAAAAAAAGTGTGTTTGTATTTATGTAACGGAATCTTTGAACACGATTTTCACCCACTTAGAGACATTGGATCGAATTGAAACTTTGTATACTTGTAGAGGACCCGTGACACTACAATAATTTCATATTTTATTTCTAAATTCCTGGCCAGAATCATCAGAAAATAAAAAAAATTAAAACTGGTATAATAGGTTACGGACTTGTCGACTTTTTAGTCAATCGTTGTAAGAGCTCAGTTGGTAGAGCGGTACACTCTAGTGGTATATAATTTCAGTAATCCATAGGTCGCTGGTTCGAATCCGGGTGGGGAGGATTTTTTTTAGAAGAGTAATACTTTTAGCTCATACTACAATAGTATGGAATTTAAAGATATTTACATTCTTATCTTATTCTGTAAAATATTAAAACTAAAAAATAAAAAAATAAATAATAGTTTTAAAAAACTAAAATAGCACGCTTTATTAGAAAACCGAACTCAATAATGAAAAATAATTTTAATTTCCAACACGCTTGGGATAAATTTAAAGTGGCCAACAAAATAATCATCTCCAACACATATAGAATAAAACTAGAATTATCAACAAAAAGAAAATAATTTTACCATCAAAAGCGTGGGGTGCTTTTTATGATTTTTACATGTTCTTCTTAGAGACTTTACTTTTACCAATATCTGTTTATTATCAAATATATTAATTGATATAGAGCACCCCACGCTTTTGATGGTAAAATTATTTTCTTTTTGTTGATAACTCTAGTTTTATTGTATATGTGTTGGAGATGATTTTTTTGTTGGCCACTTTAATTTTCTTCTTCTTCGTTATTGTATAATCAGCGTAATCACTCTTTTTATAGGAGTTATCACTTATGAGGAATACATCAAATTTACTGGGCAATCCGATTCCATCGATTAAACAAAAATTAACTCGCTGGCACCATTGAACCCTTAGGTTAATCGTCGAGCTTACATAAGCTCTCCATACATCCTTATCTTGAGCTAACCCTTTTCAATCATCTTCTATACAACCTACTTCCCCCAAATCATAGTTAATATTATTATACCACCCTATTTTTGGCTTATTACTTGGCATTTTCCCTCAGGTTTTCTACAAGAATTTTAATGCCTCTCATCCATTCCCCATTCGTGCCACATGTCCTACGCACACACACACACACACACACATATATATATAGTCCACCACTGTGGTCTCCAGGTAGCGTGCTGCCTTGTCACGCAGCAGGCCCGGGTTCGATCCCCGATCGGGACAGTTTTTCTGGGTGAGGTTTTTATCGGGGTTTTTCCTCACCTGTAAGACAAATATCAGGAAAACTTTAAGGCCCAAACGGTCCCCGAAATCATATGGCCATCATCATCAACCTTATCATTATTATTATCATCATCATCATCATCCTTCACCGGTGTGGAAAGCAACGCGAAGCTACCACACCTACAATTCCCTAGTAAAGCTGCAAGCATAGCATGAATATGCTATGATTGCAGTGAAGGACCTGCCCTCGGGCATAATTACTATGGCTGAATTTATATGTTATAACTATATTTTTGACAGTTGGCAATGAAGGCAAATATGATATGAAAAGAAAAATGAATACTTGAGTCGGGATTTGAATCCGAATCTCTAAACTCTGTACGTTTAGCGCTCTAACAACTTGAGCTACCCAAGCATTCCAATTAAATTGTGAATTTAGAATACTACATATACAAGAAACATGTATGTTTGTGTTGGAATACTTGGGTAGGTCAGGTCGTTAGAACGCTAAACGTACAAAGTTTAGAGACTCGGGTTCAAATCCCGACTCAAGCATTCATTTTTCTTTTCATGTCATATATATATATATATATATATATATACAATAACTTAACAGTCACTTGTTGGACCTTAGCATCTCCTTTCTTAAAAGTTATTAGACCAAATTAGTATAATTACGCTTATTTTCCTAAAGATGGAATGTGGTGAATATACCGACCCAGTGACACATCTAGTAAGCAACTTACTAGGATGACGAAGCTCAGTAAACTTTGCTTAGAGGCCGTCATATTCAGACTTAAGGTTCTTTTTTACAAGCCTGAAGATCATCAGACTTGGAACCCACGTTTTAACGTTCCTAGAGGAGGACTTGATCCTGGGATGTTTGCATTCTAAAAATATCTTTCCACCATAATCTCTACTTCCCTCAAATCATGGTTAATGCTATTCTTATATCTCTTTCTGGTGCCTACTGGGCGCTTTTTTTTTCTTGATTTTCTACAAGACGTTTTGCATGCCTCGTGTTCATTCCCCATGACTTGCCTGTCACACGGATTCATCTTACAAAATTTAAACCATGGTTGAGGACTACTAAACATAAACAGGTAAAAACTTTATAATTTTTTATAATGATATTACTTACTATATTATATACTATATACTGTATATATAATGATATTACTTACTATATTATATACTATATACTGTATATATATAATATTACTCACTATATTATATACTATATACTGTATATATAATGATATTACTTAATATATTATATACTATATACTGTATATATAAATGATATTACTTACTATATTATATACTATATACTCTATAGATATAATGATATTACTTACTATATTATATACTATATACTGTATATATATAATGATATTACTTACTATATATATACTATATACTGTATATATAATGATATTACTTAATAATTATATACTATATACTGTTATATATAAGGATATTACTTACTATATTATATACTATATACTGTATATATATAATGATATTACTTAATATATTATATACTATATACTGTATATATAATGATATTAATTACTATATTATATAACTATATACGATATATATATAATGATCATTACTTAATATATTATATACTATATACTGTATATATATAAATATTACTCACTATATTATATACTATATACTGTATATATAATGATATTACTTAATATATTATATACTATATACTGTATATATAAAATGATATTACTTACTATATTATATACTATATACTCTATATATATAATGATTATTACTATTTATATTATACATATATACTGTATATATAATGATATTACTTACTATATTATATACTATATACTGTATATATAATGATATTACTTAATATATTATATACTATATACTGTTATATATAATGATATTACTTACTATATTATATACTATATACTGTATATATATATAATGATATTACTCTAATATATTATATACTATATACTGTATATATAATGAAATACTTACTATATTATGATACTATATACTGTATATATATAATGATATTACTTACTATATTAATATAATATATACTGTACTATATAATGATATTACTTACTATATTATATACTATATACTGTAATATATAATGATATTACTTACTATATTATATACCTATATTATTATACTATACACTGTACATATATAATGATATTACTTAATATATTATATACTATATACTGTATATATAATGATATTACGTACTATATTATATACTATATATACTGTATATATAATGATATTACTTCACTATATTATATACTATATACTGTATATATAATGATATTACTTACTATATTATATACTATAACTGTATATATTAATGATATTACTTACTATATTATATACTATATACTGTATATATATAACTGATATTAACTTAATATATTATATACTATATACTGTTATATATATAATGATATTACTTACTATATTATATACTATATACTGTATATATAAATGATATACTTACTATATTATATACTATATACTGTATATATAATGATATTACTTACTATATTATATACTATATACTGTACATATATAATGATATTACTTACTATATTATATACTATATATACTGTATATATATAATGATATTACTTAATATATTATATACTATATACTGGATATATATAATGATATTACTTACTATATTATATACTATATACTGTATATATATTATGATATTACTTAATATATTATATACTATATACTGTATTATATAAATGATATTAACTTACTATATTATATACTATATACTGTATATATATAATGATATTACTTAATATATTATATACTATATACTGTATATATAATGAGATTACTTACTATATTAGATACTATATACTGTATATATTAATGATATTACTTAATATATTATATACTATATACTGTATATAAAATGATATTACTTACTATATTATATACTATATACTGTACATATATAATGATATTACTTACTATATTATATACTATATACTGTATATATATAATGATATTACTTAATATATTATATACTATATACTGTATATATAATGATATTACTTACTATATTATATACCTATATACTGTATATATATAATGATAATTACTTACTATATTATATAATATATACTGTATATATTATGATATTACTTACTATATTATATACTATATACTGTATATATATTAATGATATTACTTACATATATTATAATACTATATACTGTATATAATGATATTACTTACTATATTATATACTATTATAACTGTATATATAATGATATTACTTTCTATAGTATATACTATATACTGTATATATATATAAATGATATTACTTAAATATATTATATACTATATACTGTATATATAATGATATTACTTACTATATTATATACTATATACTGTATATATATTATGATATTACTTAATATATTATATACTATATACTGTATATATAATGATATATACTTACTATATTATATACTATATACTGTATAATATATAATGATATTACTTAATATATTATATACTATATACTGTATATATCTAAGGATATTACTTACTATATTATATACTATATACTGTATATATAATGATATTACTTAATATATTATATACTATATACTGTATATATAATGATATTACTTACTATATTATATACTATAATACTGTACATATATAATGATATTACTTACTATATTATATACTATATACTGTATATATATATAATGATATTACTTAATATATTATATTACTATATACTGTATATATAATGATATTACTTACTATATTATATAATATATACTGTATATATATAATGATATTACTTAATATATTATATACTATATTACTGTATATATAATGATAATATTACTATATTATATACTATATACTGTACATATATAATGATATTACTTACTATATGTTACCGGAAAGTTGAATGGACAATCTTACCTTACAATAGAAAAAACAATATTTACTCTTCCATGTCTATATAAATTTGTTAAGTCAGTTAAACATTAAAAATACAACTAAAAAACAAAAAAAATATATGCTGGGACTTCAATAAATGTCCGCTCTTGTATATAAGTCTCTATCAAATCAATTTTTAAATTTAATCAATGAAACAAACCACTGGCACTATCGAAACCCGTAGGTTCATAGCGGCGAGGACACAGCTCTTCACACATCCCTATCCTGAGCTATTGTTTTCCAATTCATCCCTCTGTATAATCTACTTTTCCTCAAACCCTGCTTAGTTATTCTCCCACCTCATTATTCATCTACCAACTGGCGTTTTCCCCTTCGGTTTCCTACAAGAATCCCCTCTTTTTTTCATTCTCATGCCACATGTCTTCCCCACCGCAGTCTATGAGACCATAACTGGTCTTATTTCGTCTGTTTCCCATAGATACCAAGTAACCACTGTTAGTAGTATTCTTCATTCACTTGTCTGTTCATCTCTCTATGCCCAAAAAAAGTTCCTAAGAACTTACCCGTAATATTTTCTCCTGCCTTAAATCAACAATCCATGTTTAGCATCCACATAATATAACTGGGAAAATAACAGTTTTTATATAGTATCTTCAGTTTAATTTTTTTTAGAGAAGTTGGAACAACAAGAGTCCCTGTAATTCATTATAGCACGCATTTCTAGAAATGAGCCTATGTTTAATTTATTTGTGCATTTCATTCCTGTTTGTGATTTTGTTCCTAGATATTTGAATTCAGCCACTTCCTCAAAATTTCCCTCATTTGTCATTAGCTGCCCATTTCATTATATAATGTATTTGTATGTTTGACATATATTAAGTTTTATTTAGGTTTACTACCAGTCCCAATTTCTTAGTGCTGTTCAATAGAGTGTACGTCTTAGCCCTTAGTATCTCCTCGCTATCACCTAAAAGTACCACATCATCAGCATAAACTAACAGCTTATTAATACCATTGAGTTGTAAGCCTTCTTCATCCTCTAAAGATATGATGGCATGCTCTAGTACAAAATTGAATAGTAAAGGAAATATTGTATCTCCTTGCTTGAACCCATTGTAAATTTTAATGTATCCCGGAACTGTTTGCCTACACGCACCCTACTCTTTCTGCCTTTTAGACACATTCGTATAAGTCTAACTTATTAGGAATACCGAACTCCAGTATAATAGAGAAACTTCGAATAATTTGGGACCCTGTTTTAAATTTGTTTGTTTTTCTTCTCTTAATTAAGAGATTTGAATTTTGTTTAATTACAGTTATTTATCATTAGTGTTGTAACTATGAAATAGCATTGTTATTTTATTCAAATATGGAAACATCTTCATCATTTATAAACTGTTTTAGATTACATGAAAGGTCCACTTTTACTTCCATATTCGGATAAAGTGGACCTCAGAGTCCACCTTAGCTTTTAGTCTATTTTTAAGTTTATTTACTTTATTAATTTATACAGAGGGGTACAGAATAATCTGAAAGTATTTATGACGTTGATTTTTATTTAATGTTTTGAAATTTTTTGTTGATTATAACATTCACACGTCATTCAATTGCAGAAAGCGACGGTCTTTGGGTTTAGTAAAATTACAAGGATAGTAAATAAAATTAATTAAACGAATGGTTTTTATAGATAGCATCCTCATTGATAAAATATACCCAGAGGGCCCACATTAACCTAATTCCTTTGTTATGTTTAATTATTTTATACAGCCACCATGTCACACTAACATCAACCAAACCCGTCAGTATATTAAAACAGGATCTACATAATATAATATATTTAGGAGTTTTTTCGGAACATTTTTAATATTCAACAGCAGAAATTAAGAGATTGATTCTTATCTTGAAAAACTTTTAAAGTGGCCATTTTCATAAATACCACAAATAAACCCTTCTTCGCACAAAGAATAATAGAAACTGGCCATGAACCAGTTAAAGTTGATGATGGGAAGAAGTTAAAATACTTTCTGTTCGATGGCAGCACCAATTAAGGAAAATATTAACTGGGTCCCGTGAGGGGTTGCTAATCCCCCATCGGGCGCCTCCCCAGGTGGTGGATAAGAGAATGCCTCCTAAATATAGGTGGTACCGGGGAAATGAAATACCCGGGGTGAACCAAAATCAGCATAGCGTCTGTTCCAGGATTGGACGGCTATAATGGGCAGGTAGAGCTCAGAGCCGAAGAGAAGGCAATCTACCTAAGGGAAGGCACCCTAAAAACAAAGCTGAAGCAAGTTGGGAGGCTGTAAGGTGGCAATCCCACCACCCAACTATATCTGCGCAGCCCTTGTAAGGCGGCCAGATGAATTTTCTATTACTAAAAAGCGAAGGAGAAAGCCGGACGGAAACACTGATGATGGACCAAAGTGGATAATGAAATAAAGGGATAAAAGCAGGATACAGACTGCGGAAATGCTGTTTTTACGTAATGTGAAAGGATGCACAAGAGCGGATAGAATAAGGAATGAAACTATACGAGAAGAATTAAATATATATATATATATATATATAAAAATTGAAGATAAAATCAGCGAAAATAATAAGAAATGGACAGAACACTTAATGGAGAATAAACAACGAAAGAATACCAAAAAGAACCTTCCTGTATAATCCCAGAGGAACAAGAGATGTTGGCCGACCACGTAGAAGATGGACTCCACTTTTAACTTCGCCGGAACAGGCTGCATAGCCTAAACCTTGTAGTAGAAGAAGAAGAAGATTAACTGGGTCCACTCAAACAGAAGGGTCCACATTACCCGAACTTCCCTATAATATATAACTTCTGACTCTTAATTGAATTTTATGCATTATTTAAACATTACTTATTTTAATTTGCTTGTTATGAAACAGTCAGCACAATTAAGACGAAAATATAAGTTTAATTTGCAAAATTAAATGAAAACATATTTGGGCTGGATGATACATTATGAATATGATTTCAGTAGTTATAAAAAATGGGCAGTGAACTAGTTTTATACCTGTGGCAGTCTGCGCATGTGCAGTAAACATATTGACGACCTTGTGTTTCAAAGGTAATCAGAACTTTTGTTTTAAGAGTAAGATAAAACACGGAGATCATCATCATCATCATCATCATCACTCCAAGGATTAGGCAATTGCCCGTTCCGACTTCATATTGCATCAGCCCAACGTCTTCTAGGTCTTCCAACATCACGCCTTCCTCTTGCTTGATAATTTCTGGCTAACAATGGATATCTCTCCTTGCTCATTCCATCCATGTGATCAATCCATTTCTGTCTGTATTCGTGACTTTATCCAACAAAGGCTTGGTACTTTCAATTCTTCTCTTATATCCTCATTTTCTTATTCTATCAAGTCTTGTACATCCTTTTACTTGTATTAGGAACCGCATCTCTGCCGTCTGTATTCTATCCTTCTGTCTTTTCACTGGAGCCCAAGTTTCACATCCATACAATATTGTGGGGAACCGCCATAACATTATACATTTTTATCTTGGTTTCTTTTCTAATTTTATTTTTGAATGTTCTCTGTATTGTTCCACACACCGTCTGAAATTTATTTATTTTGGAGTCAATATCTCTTTCCACATTGTAGCCAACATCACAGCCCAAATATTTGAAACTAGACACCTGTTCTATACTTTGATTTTCTAAAATAATTTTGGTTCTCACTGGATCTCTTCCTCTAAAAGCCATGGTCTTCGTTTTCCTTACAGAAATTTTTAGATCGTATAATTTACATATTTAAAACACGGAGATCAGTTTGTAATTAAGGCAAAGTGCGTGATGCACGATTCTATCAAACTAAGTTCACAAGATGATGGACTTCTTCAAGGTTCCACTCATATGTGCGCCCACTCCCACCTCACATTCCATCTATTTACCTTCCGAGGACCAAAGTTTAAAAGCTTCAATAAGCTTAACGTTTGATTTCATTTTGTTACAATATGTTTCTTAGGTATTAATAAGCTGTTAGTTATGCTGACTATTAACTCATGCCCCAAATGGGAGTCAATGACCAATCACGTTTCAATGATTTCTGTTTTACAACCAATCAGAGTCGTGTTTCACGAAATATTTATCAGTGTTATAATTACCATATTAAAGAAAGCTCCTCCTTTTTAATATTCTGAACAGGTCTGACCATTATTTTGCAGTGACTGAGCCTGTGAGAAATACGGCTACCAGATTGTATATATAGTGCATGAATGTCAACACATGCCGCATGCGGGAGTTAATATGAAAACATTTGCAGCAATTGATTATACCACCAAAAAAAGAAACCACTGTTTGCACTTTCTTATATGTATTTTTTCCCAGGTAACAATCCAGAAAAATGTAAGTGTCATATTTACATCATACGACATCAGAAATGAAATGAATTAATATACAGTGTTTCATTTTTTTCTCCACTAGAGAGCATTCTTACAATATTGCGTTCCTTTGGCAATAAATAGTATGATCTAGTTGCAGTGATAAACAAAAGAAGCAGATGAAGCGTACCTATCGCTTCTCATTTGTTTTCAAACATCGCCGTTTACATTAAATATATAAATATTTTTAAATAACTATAGTTAAATAATGATTTGTGAGTAAACAGCTTAATTTTATTCGTTAAATAGTCCTAACAAATGCCACTCTTGATTTCCAAATTCTCTAGATAAATTCACTCCTCACTTCGTGAGTCGTGAATTTATCGATAATTTGGAAATCACTCGTGGCATTTCTTATGATGATGTAGTACTATTAGGTGATAGCGAGGATATATTAAGGGCCAACACGTACACTCTATTGAGTAACGCTAAAAAAATATGACTGGAAGTAAACATCAATAAACCAAATATATATTCACACATAGGAATACATTATCTAATAGATATGGGCAGTTAATGACAAACGAGGAAACATTTTGAGGAAATGGCTGAATTCAAATACCTAGGAACATTAATCACAAATAGGAATGATATGCATAAAATAATTAAACATAGGTTCAATTCTGGAAATGCATTTCGGGGATTCTCGTCGTCGCAACTTCTCTCAAAAAAATTTAAACTGAAAATATGTATAACTGTTATTCTACCAGTTATATTATATGGATGTGAAACGTGGCCTCTTATTCATGGTAGGAGAAAATATTAGGAGTATATGAGAATAAAGTTCTTAGCAAAATGTGTTGATCAAACAGAGATGAACAGACAGGCGAATGGAGAAAACTGCTTAACAGTGAGCTACATGATCTTTATGCGAAACCAGATATAATAATAACAGTTAATTCTTGTAAAATACAGGCAGAACATGTGCCACGAAAGGGACTCAAAGAGGGGCTTGGAAAGTCCTTTTAGGAAAAAAAAAAAAGAGAAACCGTCCAGTAGGTGGGCCTAGAATGTGATGGAAGAATAACATTAACTAGGATTTGGGGGAAGTAGATTATACAGGGGATGAATGGAAAACATTAGCTCAGGATAAGGATGTATGGAGAGCTTATGTCCGCAGAGCTATGAGCCTACGGTTTCGATAGTGCCAGTGAGTTAGTTATAATTAATGTCTAGTAATTTTTATTTGTTTTAGATCTACAGTTATATTGACTATTTAACTCATGCCCCAAATTGGAGTCAATGACCGATCACATTTCAATGAATTTTGTTTTACAACCAATCACAGTCGTGTTTCACCTCGATAATTATCGAATTTTGATTACCAAAATAAAGAAAGATCTTCCTTTTAATATTCTGAACAGGGCAGAGCATTATTTTTGTAGTGACCGACTCTCTAACAAATACGTTGAAAACACTGAGCAACAAAAAATAAAATTTCTTTTGTCTCAGAAAGAAAAATATGTGATTCTGATAGTATTTTGTCTCTTGAATTCAAATATAATATCGAGTCTTCTCCATCACGCAAGGTTACCGAGAGAGAGCATTTATAATTTCAAACACTTTAATATTTTCTACATTCGTAACTACACAATATTCGAACATTGGGACTCACCTAGAAAGTAAGAAATGGCGATTTTCTGCTATATTTCGCCTGTGGAGCATCCCTCTTGATGGTCCAACAATAATCGGACAGCATAGTAGGATTCCATTTGCCTTGATATCTCTTTTCCATAGCTGAAATCTCCTGATGAAAATGTTTTGCTCATCGTTCTCACTACGCCAAGATAATAAATGGACGAAAAAAACGTTATTATTAAAAATAATTATTTAAATCCATTAACTGAAATTGAAATAAAAAAACTGTGGGTGATGGAGAAATTCTGAACACATATTTGAAAACACGATAAAAAAACTGCATTAAGTACAACTATTGGTACTCATGAGACAAAAATCATGTTGACTCAGTGTTTATAGCAAATAATGAAAAAATCCCTTCCATCTGTACGTTTGATAATTGTGTGTTCAATAGTCGTGTTTTTAAATATGATTTTACTGAGTTGTTTCCGAAAAAAATAATTAATAGCCTACAACGTTTGTTATAATATATAGTTTAATGTGTTTCATTTTTTTCCCACTAGGGTGCATTTTTACAATATTGCGAACCTATTTGACAATAAATAATATGATCAAATTGAAGTGATGAACAAATAAAACATAACCAAACATTTCTAATTTGTTTTCAAACATCGCCGTTTACATTAAATATATAAAAATCTTAAAATAAGTCCACCGCTGTCGTCTCGAGGTAGCGTGCTGCCTTGTCACGCAGCGGGCCCGGGTTCGATCCCCGGTTGGGACGGTTTTTTTGGGTGAGGTTTTTATCGGGGTTTTTCCTCACCTGTAAGACAGATGTCAGGAAACCTTTAAAGCCCAAACGGTCCCAGAAATCATATGACCATCGCAATCATCATCATTCATATTCATCTTAGGTTAAGCTTAGTATTAGGGACTCTCCTGGCGCACCATTATCATCATCATCGCCCATCATATCATCGGGGCAACGTAACCCCGCCTTCCAGACGCCACAACCTCAGAAGTGGGTCACAAGTAAGCCATGCCAGGGGAGAAACCAGGAATGTCGAAAGACAAACCTGGGGCATTTGAAAAAAAAATGATTTGTGAGTAAACAGCTTAATTTTATTCGTTAAACAGTCCTAACAAATGCCACTCTTGATTTCCAAATCCTCTAGATAAATTGGAAATCACTCCTGGCAGTACTTATGACTAGGGAGCCGATTTTTCTGCTCTAAAAGTTAAAATTGCAACATGAGAAGTTAGACTTATGACTGTCTTTTGTTTTGGTCTACGACAGGGAAACAACAACTGGAAGCGCTCGCCACTGAAGATGCCCTCCGCAGTTGAGGGAGAAACGTCTGGAAGAAACGCCAGTTATAGACCACGGCCACATAACCCGGAATCTTTTAATACCAGTACAATGATAAGTTAGACTTATGACTGTCTTTTGTTTTAGTTTCACACACAAACACTTGAATAGTATAATGAGAAGTTAGACTTCTGACTGTCTTTTGTTTTGGTTTCTCACACAACCAGTTGAATAATATATACTATCTGCATTGCAATCTTATCTTTTATTACATAGAAATCCTAGCCATACTTATGACAAATAAGAATAGAGTCTTGCTGTATCAGCTGAAACTGTATTAGAGTTGTGTGAATTTGTTGCTGGATGAGTAGCTACACCGCAGAGAGGGGGGGGGGAGGCTTGACACGTTGTAATATATTTAATAGCAGGTAACTCACTACATGAGCAGTTGGCACAAGGCCGGCTGACCACTGCTTTCTAATTCCAGCATCTTCTTAACACCATAAAATACCTTGTCCTGATACAAACATTGCGTCACACTGACCCATCTGTGAGCTGCCCTCATTATGGACAACCTTGTTTTTTATTCCCAAATTTTTTTACCTTCTTAATAAATTATACTTTTAAAAACTGCACTGTTCTTTATTTCATACTATGTAGAATTTTTGTTTAAAAAATAGGCTGAATTGTGGAAATACATGATATTATGTATTACAGGTATCTGTGGTCTCGAGGTAGCGTGCTGCCTTGTCCGCAGTGGACCCGGGTTCGATTTCCGGTCGGGACAGGCTCCTGGGTGAAGTTTTTTTCGGGGTTTTTCCTCACCTGTAAGACAAAATTCAGGAAGCTTAGGGCCCAACGGTCCCCAAAAATCATCCAAAACCATCCGGCAATCATCATCATCATTATCATCATCGTCCATCACCGGTGTAGAAAGCAACGGGAAGCTATCACACCTATAATTCCCTAGTAAAGCTGCAAAGCATAGCATGAAAATTCTATGATTGCAGTGAAAGACCTGCCCTCGGGCAGAATTACTATGGATGGATGGATTGATTACAGGGACTCTTGTCGTCCCAACATCTCTAAATAAACGTTAACTGAAATTAGATAAAATTGGTATTCTACCAGTTACATTATAAATATCCTCAACTCGTGTCCAATTCAGGGTCAGGTCAAGGGATGAGATCAAATGAATCCCTTAAATAGAGGTCTGTGAATGACAAGGTTGTCGGCCAACCACTCCTGACGCACCACCACGGGGCAGATGAATGAAATGAGACGAAACGGATGAGATGATTATGGAGAAATGGTGAATGAAATTGTGGCAGGGGAAAACGGAGGAAAACCCCGAGAAAACCTGCCCAAGCTCCGTTTCGTGCACCACGAAATCCACATGGACTGACTGACCGAGGCTCGATTTCGGGATCCCAGCAGTGAAAAGCGAGCGTTTAACCGTTTGCACCACGGAGCCTCTCTCAGTTATATTGTATGGATGCGAAACACGGACTCTTACTTTAAGAGAGAAGAAAAGATTACGAGTATTTGAGAATGAAATTGTTATGAAAATTTTTGGACCAAAGAGAGATGAACAGACGGATGAATGGAGAAGACTACATAACAGTGAGCTATATGATCTTATGGGAAAACAGATAGGCCTATAATAAGAACAATTAAGTGTCGTACACTGCAATGGAGAGGATACATGACACAAATGGGGAATGAACGATGGAATGGAAGCTTCTTGTAGAAAAACGAGAGGGAAGACATCTACAAGGTAGACCAATATTGAGGTGGCAGAATGATATGAGAGAAGTAAATTATACAGGGGATGAGTGGAAATCATTGTCTCAGAATAGAGGTTACATGTGCACAGCCATGAATCTATGGGATCGATTGTGCCAGTGAGTTATACATATTTAGTTTAACTTTCTGGTTAAAATATGAGATGAAAGAAGTTCCTATAATGCATAAGAGTAAGTGTTTCCAGAGTTGAGTCTACACAACTTTTATGCTCCTCATTTTTGTTTTTAACCATCGTTATTTTACGTGTTTGTATTCAACAATTCCTTCAAAATGTCTCTCATTTGTTTTTAAGTGCCAATTTCCATTCAAAAACGAATTTCTATATGTGACTAACTTTAAGTTTTATTAATGAAGACTTACGCTCAATAAATCCATCCACAGTAATTCTGCCCCAGGGCAGGTCTTTCACTGCAATAATAGCATTTTCATGCTATGCTTTCCAGCTTTACTAGGGAATTGTAGGTGTGCTACCTTACCGTTGCTTTCCACACCGGTGAAGGATGATGATGATAATGATAAGGATGATGATGATGATGATGATGGCCATATGATTTCGGGGACCGTTTGGGCCTTAAAGTTTTCCTGACATTTGTCTTACAGGTGAGGAAAAACCCCGATGAAAACCTCAACCACAAAAACTGCCCCGACCGGGGACCGAAATAATTAACTAAAAATTTAAAAAAGAAAAAAATATTCGTAACGATACACAACAATTGAAATGCATCGCGTACTTGTACAAACATGACAACATGATGTACAAATGACGTAAACCCAATAACCAACTCACTGGCTCTATCGAACCCGCAGGTTCATGACAGCACGTTCATAAGCTCTCCATACATCCCTATCATGAGCTAATGTTTTCCAAAAATATCCTGTATAATATATTTCTTGTAAGCCCATGTCTTTCTTAACAGAGATTTAGGCGCTCTCCCCCTACAGGGAAGAATTTGAACCATACTAATTTAGTTACATTTTTTTTTTGGTATAGATGTCATTTGAGTGGTCCGTGGTCAGCGTTCCGCCTCATACTGAGATCTAGGAAACCAAGGTAGTACTAGGACGGGGTAGATTTTGCTTAGAGGCCTTTCATTCAGGCTTAAGGATTTTTTACGAGCCTGAAAATATTCAGAGTCGAGACCCACGGCTTAAAGTCCCTCCCGGAGGACTTCCTCCTTGGATTTTTCCATCCTAAAAAAATCCATCGACTCCGGCCGGGCAAATGCAAGGAGCATAACCACTAGTCCACCGCGGCCAATTCTATATAATCTACTTCCTCAAATCCTGGTTAATATTATTCTCCCACCTCATTCTTGATCTACCAACTGGGCGTTTTCCCTACGGTTTTCCTACAAGAAATTCCCATACCCCTCTTTCATTCTTCATTCGTGCCACATGTCCTGCCCATCGCAGTCTACAAGACGTAACTGTTCTATTATAGCTGGTTTCGCATAAATATCATGTACGCTGTACTTCTCTCAAACCATTGTTATCGTTGTTTTCTTACTCATTCTTGATCTACCAACTGGGCGTCTTTCCTACGGTTTTCCTACAAGGAGTTCCCATGCCCCTCTTTCATTCTCCTTTCGTGCCACATGTCCTGCCATCGCAGTCTACGAGATTTAACTGTTCTTAATACATATGGTTTGCTATAAAGATTATGTAGTTGACTGTTATTAAGTCTCCTTCAATCGTCTGCCTGTTCGTCTCTCTTTGGTCCAGAGTTAAAACCAACGGAGATTGAAATTTACCTACAAGATAACGACAAAAGTTGTAGTTTGCTTCTTGCGATGAGTCATCCAGTTTTTATAGAGTAAGATTTAATTAGAAACTTTAGCTTGAGTAGCTGAACAGGCAACTGAAGTAAAGCAAAAAAAATATTTTAAACTGGTGTAATTGAATTTCTAAAACAATTATTTTAAAAATCTTGAAGACTGGGCGAATCACTTGACGTGTTTGTGAAAGGGTTACGTCTAAACACCACCCATTTGCAATTACGTTCAAACTGATTTTCTGGGGGGCAGAACGTCTAATTGCACAGAAACACGGAAACTGGGAGAAACCTGTTCTATGCCCACGCCCGCAATTCTGAAATTTCTTAAATGCTACAGTAAACATGTCAAGATTGTTACTTTCTTCCACCTCTGATGTGTGTGTGTAACTTATGTACTCAAATATCTCTATAACAAATTCCCTACAGTCTGTTTACACTTATACAATAAATTACGTTGTAGGTAGAATCACTAAAAGGAATATTTACTTACTTACTTACTCACTGGCACTATCGAACCCGTAGGTTCATGACCGCACGGACATAAGCTCTCCATACATCCCTATCCTGAGCTAATGCTTTCCAATCATTCCCTGTATAATCTACTTCCCTCAAATCATAGTTAATGTTGTTCTCCCACCTCATTCTTGGTCTACCAACTGGGCGTTTTCCTTCTGGCTTTCCTACAAGAAGTTTCCATACACGTCTTTTATTCCCCATACGCGCAACATGTCCTGCCCATCGCAGTCTACGAGATTCAACTGTTCTTATTATATCTGCCTTCCTATAAAGATGATGTAGTTCATTGTTGTGTAGTCTTCTCCATTCACCTGTCTGTTCATCTCTCTTTGGTCCAAAAATTTTCCTAAGAACTTTATTCTCAAATACTCGTAATCTCATTTCCTCCCTTAAAGTAAGAGTCCATGTTTCGCACCCATATAATATAACTGGTAGAATAATAGTTTTATATATTTTCAGCTTAACGTTTTTTTAAAGGAGTTGGGACATCAAAAGTCTCTGCAATGCATAATAAATAGCATGCATTTCCAGAATTGAGCCTATGTTTAATTTCTTTGTGCATCTATTCCTATTTGTGATTATTGTTCCTAGGTATTTGAATTCAGCCACTTCCTCAAAATTTCCCTCATTTGTCATTAGCTGTCCATTTCCATTATATACTGAATTTCTACGTGTGACCATATATTTAGTTTTATTGATATTTACTTCCAGTCCTAATTTCTTAGTGTTACTCAATAGTGTGTGCGTGTTGGCCTTTAGTATCTCCTCGCTATCGGCCAGTAGTACTACATCATCAGCATAAACTAACAGCTTATTAATACCATTGAGTTGTAAGCCTTCCTCATTCTCTAAAGATTTAATGGCATGCTCTAGTACAAAATTAAATAGTAGAGGAGATAGTGCATCTCCTTGCTTCAACCCATTCTGGATTTCAAAAGTGTCTGAAAACTGTTTGCCTACACGCACCCTACTCATTGTGCCATTTAGACACATTCGTATAAGTCTAACTGACAATACAGTTATCTATTATTCGTTTAAGATTCCATTCCATAGAATTAGTAAAGTCAGACGTACTTTGCGGAAATTTATTACAAGGCAAACTCGTCTAATTTCGTCTCGGACCAATAGCAGGATATCAAAGAACAAACAAAAAACACAACATAGAAATAAGACAGCAACTAAAAGTAGAGGAATTAAACACAACAATAGTGAAATACAGAACAAACTGTAAAGAACACTTGGCAAGGATGACTGAGAATAGAATACCAAAAGCAGCATACACCTATTCACCACGAGGAAGAAGAAGTTTGGGAAGACCAAAGAAAAGATGGAAACAGCAGCAATTTGGAGCCGGAACAGGCTAGTAAATAAGCCTAAACCGTGATGAAGAAGAAGAAGGATAATTTCGTTATATTTATTCTTTCATTTGCAACCAAGTTGTACTGGAAGAAAAACAAATTATATTTCTGTCTCGTAGATGGCAAAAAATCTACTTCCATTCTATGTTTTCATATTTCTGATAACAGCGTTCCTTGGGTGTATTTCATGTTACCTTGTAGAGGAAGTGTTTTCATTCATGTTAGCAGTTGTTAGACTTAACACTTGTCTCTCTTTGAAGAACACTTTTAGTAGATATTCTTCCACACTAAAGGTTACAGATACAATGTGATATGTGGTTCCAAGAAAAGTGTCAAGGGTTGACTGTTTATAAATGGGATTTCAAATGCATTGGATGTAACATGGAGAGTGATTAAAAAGCTTGTCAGGAATTTACTCTAATACTATCACGAAATTACCCGAGTTCTTCAAACCTCCAGAAAAAATATATACTTTACATCATATTCGTAATAAAATATATATTCAACAACTCAACAAATATATACTTCATTCATATATCCTTAACTTTAATATATCTTTAACTGGATCAGTGAAATTTAAAAGGGCACATACACAGAGAAACACATTACACAATTATAATTACAACACTACGTGTTGACATTCCTGCACTATATATATATATATATATATATATATACAATCTAGTAGCCGCATTTCTTAGAGAGTCAGTCACTGCAAAATAATTATATGACCTATTCAGAATGTTAAAAAGGAGGTGCTTTCTTTATTTTTTTGACTTTATTAAACACAATGTGTACATTAATTTTAAGTTAGCTTTTTACCAGTCTTTAATTACTGTGTTTAGTGGTAGAGTCCTGTTTTTTATACTTCGCTAGATGATATTTGGGACATGGATTGTTGCATAATTTACAGATGCAGTCCTCCTTGGGTTCATGGTACATGTTGTTCAAGCATATATTCCCATGAAATCCATGGGCTGCGAAGCGTGTGTACAGGTGTCGAAGTTCGAAGTTCGGTTGCTTTCAGGATTCTGTTTTCATTGCGTCTGTTTCCATAATTTCTGTCGGTATCTGAGCGGCTTTGTTCTGTCTCTCCTCGATGACGATTCTGTATGCTTGCGTTTCCGGTAGTCTGAAACAGTGTCTGATGTCTTCGATGAAGAAGGATTCCTGGGCTATTGTATAGGCATAACTATTTCTTGTATATTTTGAAATTGACAGTGCTCTTTTGAGAAACCTTGATTTAACGTTCTCCAGTTTCTTAAGGTTTTCACCGTCAAGTAATTCCATATTAGCTGGATTCCGTACGTTGCGGCCGGCATTACTTTAAGGTTGAAGAGTTTCATTGCAGTTGAGAGGGATAGTCTTTGGAGTTTTGGGATATTGTACATGGCTTTCGTTGCAGCTGTTGCTCGATCCTGTATATGAAGTGAGAAAGCGGTTCCAGTTGTTTTTAAGGTGACCCCCAAGTATCTGCCTTCTTTATTATGATAAACTTTAGTTGATAAATTTTAGGCGAAACACGACTGTGATTGGTTGTAAATAAAAAATCATTGAAATGTGATTGGTCATTGACTCCCATTTGGGGCATGAGTTAAATAGTCTTGTAAATCATTTCCGCACACTTTTTAATGCGCAAAACGAAACATTCATTTCGCTTACAAATCCGGGCTCTAGTTATAAGAAACTTAATAAAACGTTGTCATTTAAGGCAACTTTCCCCTACATGAATAATGCAATAGAGTAATAGAATTCCTAGTTGTGATAGAAGCAAAGAACAGATATACATGAAGATATTCTGTATTTCTGCGCATAGACTGATGTACACAAGTTTATGATTTCGTAGAAAAAACCTGTTGCTATAAAACAGGAAAGTGCTGTTGCTATCAGCCCTTCAATCTGACGCGCTGCGCTTTTCAACTGTCACTCTGCGTGAAATAATCACACAAACTTGCTACGAGCCACTCCTATACCAGTTACGTGAACCGTATCCGTTTCAAGATGCGAACCCAAGACTGTGAAAAAATATCACGTTGGGAGACATTTGTAAATGCTTGGAAAATGAGTACGCAAAGAGGCACTTGTTGTTAGAACACGTCATGAAAAGAGAATCATGC
Organism: Diploptera punctata; assembly: GCA_030220185.1. Lineage (NCBI taxonomy): Eukaryota > Metazoa > Arthropoda > Insecta > Blattodea > Blaberidae > Diploptera > Diploptera punctata. The sequence goes on from JASPKZ010010466.1 coordinate 70,536, forward strand.
TCGCCTCTGGTTTTGAGGTACATCGGATCATCCACTTGGGATCGACGAATTTTATAGGAGCGTAAAAAACCTGATTATGCTTTCGTCGGAAGTATGGGCCAGGGTTCCGTGACGTAGATTTATAGCATTTAAAAAAATCTCAAACCGAAATAAGAGATATTTGAGCAAAATACAGGGTGTAGCATAAGTCAGTTAACCGAAAATGCAAATACCGGTATTTTATTTTCTGTAGCTTACAACATCTATACAAAAAACAACTACCGAAATTTCTCTAGTTAGCAAATTACCTCAAGCAGAAGTGTTAGAGATGTATAGGAAGCCAGATATAATAAGAGTTAAGTCTCGTAGACTGCGATGGACAGGACATATAGCACATATGGGGGATGAAAGTGGTGTATGGATGCTTCTGGTAGGAAAACCTGAGGGAAAATTTTGAAAAAAAAATCAAATTTGTAAGCAGTATTTTTTATCCCTAACGATATAGGGTATTGCATAGCACTTTAAAAAGTAAAACGAAAAGAAAACAGTTAAAGTCAATACTTTTAAAAGCCATACTTAACCACAGTTGAAGTTGTTTTGTAATAAGTTAAAGAAAATAAAATCACTTTCTGAGATATATGTCGTCATCAATATTAAAATTCATTAAAATTTTGTAGGCCTTTCAAAACTACTTGTTCCATCTTCAGCAGCTGAATTGGTACTGAGAATGAAATTAGTACTTGACATATCAGTCATCCTCAACATAAAAACGTAGTACTATTCTGTAGGCCTTTCAGGACTACTTATTCCATCTTCAGCAGCTTGATTCGTAAACTAATGTTATCTTTTTTAACGTATTTTGCAATCAAAGTAAATAAAATTACAAATTCTTAGGATCACGAACCTATTTCTTTCAGTTACAAGGCAAATTCTGATTTAGAATTTCATATAATAATTCATTTCATCATCAATCAATTGTTATTTCGTATTTAATTATATAATTAAATTAATTTCCATAAGCCATAAGAATACACACAGCAATAGACATACGAAACCCACTGGTACATACACACAGAATATATAGACGAGAAATAACCAAATATGTTCAAATGTCTCAAAATTGAACAAAATAGTATATTACGATGCGAGGTTGGGAAGTGGTTTTTACAGAAGCGAGGAAAAATGTTTAAAAACCGAGCGATAGCTCGGTTTTTAATTTCCGAGATTCTGTAAAATACTTCACAAACGTGCGTTGTACATTATTTTTTGCGCGATGATTTTTTCAAAATAATAAATAATAGTAAAATAATAGCATATTTGTCGGAAATATTTGCGTTCATTATAAACAACTGACTAACGTTAACAGTGTGGGCAATGTTTATTAGTTGAAACAACAGGAGGCCTTGACAAAGTCCGTCGCCGTGGCGTAGTCGGTAGAGTCCCTACCTTCCACTCCGGCGACCCGGGTTCGATTCCTGGCGCGGTAGGGGATTTTAAATCTCCACCCTGTGTCTGGACGTGTGTGTCCTGTCCTTGTGTCTATGTGAGGATAAAAATAAAGTTGACAAAACAGGTAAAACAAAAGGAAAAAAAGGTTAAAACAATAAGGAAAAACAGTATAAACGATAAAAAAAGAACAATTATTGTTAACGTGGCCACAGGTACGTATTTATTGTGTTATATTGTTTCAAATAAAGTTCAGTACATTTAAAATGCAGTGATTTGTTTCGTATAATGTATATTTACACTACCTTTCTGTATATACATTGTACGTAGTATACATAGAGGGCAGTGGTTTTACTTCCCGCACGTGGATGTAAATGTAGTAGTAGTAGTAGGACTTTATTAGACAAAAGTAAGATATTTACAATACTATTTACAAATATGGGTCGCATGGGCAGTAAGCCGTACGTGCTGTTGACAGTCCGTTACAATAAAGTAATAATTGCTACTAGTGTGAAGAAAAATAAACAACACACAAAAAAAGCAATAACATTACAATTACATAAAGAAAACGCAATAATATTACAATTAAATAATAACACAATAGCATTATACACTAAAAAAAGCAATAATATACAATTACATAAAGAAAACACAGTAATATTACAATTAAATAATAACACAATAGCACTATACACTAAAAAAACCGTAACATTGCAATTACATAAGAAAACACAGTAATATTACAATTAAATAATAACACAATAGCATTATACATTAATTAATTTATATATAATTATTAAGAATAAATGTTATTGCATTTTGATAACATATATTTATTCATGAATGAGTGTTGTTCTTATTTTCCGCGTTTTGTCCAGAAATTTACCCAAGTTTATCCAATTTTCTGGATTTACCAATAACTCGTAGCATTCCAATAAATGTAATATTACAGTATAGTTATTTAGGTTGACAACCCCGAAATATAGCAAGTTCAACTTTCAATCATTGTGGCCATTGCTGTAAGTATGACAAAACGCACTATCGCGCAAAAAAATGTACAAATAACAATTGACAGTCTGTGAGAAAACTGGTCGCCGACTGACAATCGGTCACTGAAATTTATAAACATAAATCAAGAGAAATTCCAAAGCCCCTTAGTCAGGACGCCTCCAAGAAATGCGTATGGTTTCTCTGCGTGTGAATAATTGAAAAAGCTTCACCTTCAACCTTAGATTTTTATCTGATGTCAATAAATATTCTCCTGCATTAATGCTTCAATATTTGTTAAACTCCACCAATAAAGTAAGCAATTACAACGAGCAACAAGGTTTTCTTCACAAGAAATCTGATTAGTGTATCTAGTGCATTTTTTCATACTGAATGCAGATATGTAGTCAGAATTCTTCCATCAGGCACAGTTTTTTTTTGTGATAGCTACTTTTTAAATTGATTTTAGCACTTTCTTTGACCTGTCATAGGAACCTTTACCTTATATGAAGAGTTCCCTGTACCAGTACATGCAGATATGACCTTAACTCATAACTCTGATGCTGACCTAGTTCAAACTGAAAATGGTTCACATGGAAATAAAAAAATGATCTTACATAAAATATGTCCGAAAATCATTATCTACACTTTCTAGGTAAGTCAGAATGAGTTAGAGTTAGATGGATTTTATTAAAAAATTATAAAAAATGTAAATGAATATCACAGAAAACTCTTGCCTGATACAAAAAAACTGAAATGGTATTTAAATTCAGGATGACTATTTAACTCATGCCCCAAATGGGAGTCAATGACCAATCACGTTTCAATGATTTCTGTTTTACAACCAATCAGAGTCGTGTTTCACGAAATATATTTATCAGTGTTATAATTACCATATATTAAACAAAGCTCCTCCTTTTTAATATTCTGAACAGGTCTGACCGTTATTTTGCAGTGACTGAGCCTATAAGAAATACGGCTACCAGATTGTATATATAGTGCATACATGTCAACATTTGTAGCAATTTATAATAATAATGAGAATGTTCACACATTGTGTATTGTTTTGTATTTTTATTTGTCCCGTGCATATTCACTTATGGTTTTCTTTCTGTTTTTACAGACTGTGATGTGGTATCGGTCACATCTTTCCTTGCACATCTCGCATACACATGTGTCTTCTGGTACGTGATATGTCTTCTTGGTACATATTCTGTGGTGGAAACCGTGTACCGCCATCCTGGTCACCAGGTGTCGCAGCTCGTAGTTCGCCGACATCCAATTGTTGTTTGCCATCGCCTCTGTGGAGTAGAATTCGTCCCAGATCTCGTCTTGTTTTCCCCTTCTGTTGTGTAGTACCTTTGCTGCTGCCTCTGTTGTAGCAATTTATTATACCACCAAAAAAAAAAGAAACCACTGTTTGACTTTCTTAAATGTATTTTTTCCCAGGTAATAATCCAGAAAAATATAATTGTAATATTTACATCATACGACATCAGAAATGAATTAATATACAGATTGATGTTTCATTTTTTCTCCACTAGAGAGCATTCTTACAATATTGCGTTCCTTTGGCAATAAATAGTATGATCTGGTTGCAGTGATAAACAAAAGAAGCAGTAGAAGCGTACCTATCGTTTCTCATTTGTTTTCAAACATCGCCGTTTGCATTAGATATATAAATATTTTGAAATAACTACAGTTAAATAATGATTTGTGAGTAAACAGCTTAATTTTATTCGTTAAATAGTCCTAACAAATGCCACTCTTGATTTCCAAATTCTCTAGATAAATTCACTCCTCACTTCGTGAGTCGTGAATTTATCGATAATTTGGAAATCACTCGTGGCATTACTTATGATAAATACTTCTAAAATCCCATATTTTTATTCTAGTAAAAAAGTTCATTTTTGTCGACCAGTGTAATTGAACGACCAGTGTAATTGAACGACGGGACGATCCACTAGCAGAGGAAAACAAATATGAGCCTCCAATTTCAATGGAATGAAATTTTATTTATTTACTTATTATACAGGGAATGATTGGAAAGCATTAGCTCAGAATAGGGATGTATGGAGAGCTTATGTCCGCACGACCATGAACCTGCGGGTTCGATAGTGCCAGCGAGTAAGTAAGTAAGTACTTATGTACAGAATTTTAACGTTTACACAGCTTTCTGTTCCTAATGTTTTACTTTCCTTCTCCACTCGCCTCTATCCATCATTATACGTCTTCCATTCCTCTTGTTCTCGTTCCAGTTCTTATTTCTTGCATCCACGAGTTTCGAAATCTCCCTTTCGTTCTTCCTCCAGGTGGACACTATTAAAATGTTTTCTGGCTAACTTTTTTCTTCATGAATTCTTCTTATGTGCATATATATATATATATATATATATATATACATTATTTTTAGTATTTTCAAACAGATTAGTAAAAAATATCCCGCATTAACCAATGAGGATATGGTGAAAATAACATCAGAATTTATTGGTGAGTCAGCATGGAACATAAATTCTGCTCACAATAAAATTGTACCGGTAAATAAAGGATATCTATCGACATCATGGAAAAAGCGTAAAGTTCTAATTTTTGTCATAAATAAATAAATAAAAATAAAGGAACTTCCTAATTATATTGTATTTAGTTTTATTTTCCGTAAATTACGATGTTACCTAAGAACAATATTTCTATCGATGACAGTTCTGCACACAATTCAGTCATATGGCGGGTAAAAGTAGCACCACGGTTCCCTCAAAAAACACAGAATCCGTGGAGTAAAACCTTATGCAAGTTTGTTTACAATACAACTGGAACTTAGCTCGGAATAGTAAAATTGAGTATGTTTATTTTCCAATAAATGTCATCATCATCTTCTTCTTCTTCTTCTTCTTCTTCTTCTTCAAGGTATGGGCCTGTTGGCCCGTTCCGCTCCCCGGTCCACTATATGCTGCAGGTGCAGGTCGTCTTTCCAACGACGTTTTGGTCTACCTACATTTCTTCGGCCTAGAGGTTTATAATGAAGCAGCTGTTTTGATAAACGATTATTTGGCATTCTTTGTATATGTTCAAACCAATTAAATTTATTTCTGTGTATTCTCTCGTTTATATTATATATTTGTAATTCATCTCTGATATCTTGACTTCTCTTTTGATCTCTTAGAGATACACCTGTAACCGATCTGAGAAATCTCATTTCTATTGTCTCAATTTTATGTTTATCAGAGATCGTTAAAGGCCAAGTCTCAGACCCGTATGTTAACGTTGGAACGGCTACTGTATTGTAAAATTTTAATTGAATTTCCCTTGTGGTCTTATTTCTCAAATATCTTCTTATTGAACCACATAGCTGTTGAAATTTCCATAATTTCTTCTCCATGTCCAAATTTTGTAGGTACGATATCATGCATCCCAGATAATTGAAACAAGTTACTTGTTCAATTATGTTTACTCCAATTACAATTTTTGTCCTTTTATGCTGAGTTCCAATAAATGCTATTGAGTTTGTTTTCTCTGTTGATATCTTTAAATTATAGTCTTATATTTGTTTCCATAATTTATAAACTGATTTTTGGAGTTGATAAAATAAATGTATATACGGTAATTGAATTTCAATGCATTACTATGTGTAACATACTTATTAATGCAACAAAAACAATTTCCTTTGTCAGCCATAAATTAAGGAAATGTTTTAAATCTAGCCTTTGAAAAAAAAAATTATAGAATTCTCAGTCATTTCAAGTCTCACTTTCCAGCTTCCATATAATGGAGGTCACTTCCTGGAAGGCTATCTATCGATTGCCTTTATAATCAAGTGCAGTCTCCGTATTTCTTCATATCTTCTTATTACTGCATTACATTTTGCTCTTTCAATTGCTTTCTAACGCTTTTGATTTCAATTATACCAATATATACCTAAATTCCAACCTTAATAGTAAACTTTTGTGTTGTTTGTAGTCTTCTACCTTATGATACCAAAACTAAATTTAAAAAAAATGCATTTTATAAGAAGGGCCGCAAGAATTTCAAGAAGAGAAAAAAATTAGAAACTCAGTTATAAGGGAGAAAATGAAGATTGAAGACACTATTTTAGATTATATTAAAACTCAGCAATTAAGATGGTACGGACATGTCCACCGAATGGAAGAGGATCGACTACCAAAATCTGTTTTGGAATGGAAACCTGAGGGAAGACGAAGCAGAGGAAGATCTAAAACCTCCTGGAGTCAGAGAATATGTTTATATATGAAGGAGAAACATCTACAATCAGGAGATTGGATGGACCGACAAAATTGGCTATTAGGAATCGGACGATGTCAAAGACATTAATACACTGATGATCTCTCTAAAATAAACCAAATAAAATACACAACGAAAGCATATATATATCATAGTACATTCACGATTTAGGCCATTTGTTAACCTGTTTCGGCCTCAAGAGAAACACCATCCAGAAGTCTTTTGAGTGGACGTCCTGGTCTTCTTCTTCCTGCAGGTTGATATCTTAACATTTGTTTGGGTATTCTGTGATCTTCCATTGATGAACATGCTTCAAAATGTAAGATATTATGGCGATTTATAAATACTTAAATAATAAATTTATGATTAAAGATTAACATTTTTAATTTATTACAACTATATACACATTTTAGAAATGGCTAATGTTCGCCCCATTGGTCGAAATTTGACTGCAAATAACGTCACTGCATTTATTATCTCACTTTATATTGTATTAGGCGTTGTTAGTTTTAAATTGTATTTTATTTTATTTGACATTGTACTGCATGTTTTATTATCATCATATATGTATATAGCCCACCCCTGTGGTCTCGAGGTAACGTGCTGCCTTCTCACGCAGCGGGCCCGAGTTCGATTCCCGGTCGGGGCAGGCTCCTGGGTGAGGTGTTTTTTGAGGTTTTTCCTCACCTGTAAGACAAATGTCAGGAAGCTTAGGGCCCAATGGTCCCCGAAAATCATCCGGCCATCATCATCATCGATTTGTCATGGCTACATCTAAAAGAGAGAAGAAAATCGCACTGTCTAATTCTCCTATTTAAGATCCTACATACCTCGATTCCCAATTATTTATCATCCCGTTTCCAGTATCTATCCTCAAACCATAACTTAAACACAAGATCACAACATAGTCTCTTACTTAATATACCGCAACATAGGACATCACATCACTCCATGTCATATACCATCTCCACTTCTCGCAACTGGAATTCCCTGCCACAAGAAATAAGGGGCTGCCGGACATTGGCATCTTTTAAAAGAAATCTAAATTTATATTTGCTCTAAACTCGACTTCATTATTATCCAGTGTAAATATATATATTAATTGGTGTTTCCCGTATAATGTATCATATTTATATTATTATTATTATTATACTATTATTATTATATCGTATCATTATTGTTATTACCCTATGAAATGTTGTTTGTACATGACATTTACATTGCTACACTTATTGTATCTTTAACTGTTTATAATTAGTACAGTGTATATCTATATTTGTCGAATATTTATTTGTATTTGTGCTGGTTGAGTGGAAGAGAGGGCCTTATGGCCTTAACTCTGCCAGAATAAATAAAGTATTATTATTATTATTATTATTATTATTATTATTATTATTATCATCCATCACCGGTGTGCAAAGCAACGGGAAGCTACCACACCTATAATTCCCTAGTAAAGCTGCAAAGCAGAGCATGAAAATGCTATGATATCAGTTGAAAGACATACCTTCGGGCAGAATTACTATGGATATGGATGGATATATGTATATAAAAAAGAAAATCAGTTGACAGAATTTATTTTATGTCATAGTACTGTCTCCTAAATGTATATATATATATATATATATATATATATATATATAATATATATATATATATTTGTTTTCCCTCTTCCTTTAACAAAAATGTTTTAAAGTATATATTACTGTAAAAGCCCGTATATTGGTTAATTTTAGGTTTGATAGTAATTCTTAGGTTAGGTAATATAAGTTAGGTTAGGTTATCTTAGGTTTTACTGGAAGATTTTAAGATTTGTATAGTTCTGTAACGCGATAGTGCGTTTGTCGTACTAACAGCAATGGTGACCATGATTGAAAGATCAACTTCCTACATTTCGGGGTTGCCAACCTAAATAACTAACTGTACATTACATATTACAAACCTAGTGCGGGAAAGTAAAAGGCAACTGTCATTTATGTATACTACCTTCTTTATACTATTACCAATTATTACTTTATTGTAACGGACTGTCAACAGCACGTACGGCTTACTGCCCGTGCGACCCATATTTGTAAATAATATTGTAAATATCTTACTTTTCGTCTAATAAAGTCGTCCTACTACTACTACTACAAAAATATATCCAAATGACAGTATTAATATATATTATACGAAACAAATCAACTGCATTTTAAATGAACTGAACTTTATTTGAAACAATATAAAACAATAAATACGTATTTGCCGTCATTTTATTACTGGTTGGTGTCACAGCCTGCTTAGTTTCAGCTAATAAACATTGCCCACACTGTTAACGTTAGTCAATTGTTTATAATGAAAGCAAATATTTTCAACAAAGATGTTATTATTTTCCTATTATTTATTATTTTGAAAACACCATCGCGCAAAAATAATGTACAACGCACGTTTGTGAGTGTTTTACAGAATCTCGAAAATAAAAAAAAAACTCGCTATCGATCGGTTTTTAAACATTTCGTCGCTACTGTAAAATCCACTTCCCAACTTCGCGTCGTAATATACGGTTTGTATTATTCGTGTAACTGAACTGCGCCCGAGCAAAAACACTTGCTCTTTTTTTTTCCCCCTTCTGGTTTTACCCTTTTCTTTTTTGTTTTACCTGTTTGTTAACTTTCTTTAATTCTCACACAGACACAAGGACAGGACACACACCCAGACCCAAGGTGGAGATTTAAAATCCCCTACCCCGCCAGGAATCGAACCCGGGTCGTCGGAGTGGAAGGTAGGGACTTTACTGACTACGCCACGGCGACCAACATATTCGTGTGCCAATACTGTGTACAACATCTATTTATGAATAACAATTGTTCTTATTCTTATCTATCCACTAAGGGTCAATTTCACCAACAGAGGTAACTGTATTTACGCTAGATTTCCCTGTGTAATGCATAAGTAAAACTGGCGTAATACAGTTACCTCTGTTGGTGAAACCGACCCTCAGTGTGAAATAATAAACACGAAAGGTTTAGTGACTATGGATTAGACGAAAATTAGTTGAAATTAATTAACTTAGTATATTTCCATTCTGCTTAAAACAAGTTATGGACATTGTAACTTAGGTGATAGCTGTCCATGGAGGAAATGTGCAATTTAGTTATGAAAACAGTAAATTTAATAATTCTATCGCCACAGGCACAATTCAATGCTGTTCTTGAAAAAAGCTAGAGGACTAAATGCCCATGTTCAGATTATGCTCGCGGCTTGTATAACTTTCGAATTATCCGCATACCTAACCGGACAGCTATGTGTTAAAAATTCACATCGCTATTTTGAATTTTAAATTCAGAATAACGCACAGTACCTTGTGGGGAAATAAAATATAGGTCAGGGCCAAACTAAATGTCTATCTTACTGTATGTGTTTTTAACAATTTATTGCAAAACATTTCTAATTTCAGTATTTACGACATTATATATAAATGTGGCCTCTCACCTTGCTCTTAATCATATATATGGATAGACTACTTCAAGAATAACAGAGATGAGACACGTTTCTTTTCAGATTCATATAAACTTCAAAATAGACTCCCTGCTTTTGGTAGGTTGATTTGGTAGGTGATTGCTCCCACCAGAAACAGATTTAACAGTATAATATATTTTGCAAAAAAAAAATACAATATGGAAATCAATACAAAAAAACGAAAGTGCTGGTCTTTTGGGGGAAATACCCCTATACCTAGCAAAACTTTAGAAGAGAATGAAATTTTAGGACGAGTAAATTAATTTATTACTTGGGATATATTTATTATTCTACCAGTTATATTATATGGATGCAAAACATGGACTCTTACTTTAAGGAAGGAGGGGGAGATTAGAGTATTTGAGAATAAAGTACTTAGGAAAATTTTGGACCAAAGAGAGATGAACAGACAGGTGAATGGAGAAGACTTATAACCATGAACTACATGGTCTTTATAGGAAGCCAGATATAATAAGAACAGTTAAGTCTCGTAGACTGCGATGGGCAAGACATGTGGCACGAATGGGGAATGAAAGACGTGCATGGAAGCTTCATGTAGGAAAACCAGAGGGAAAACACCCAGTTGGTAGACCAAGAATGAGGTGGGAGAATAACTATAACTATGATTTGAGGGAAGTAGATATATTGGGAATGATTGGAAAAACATTACCACAGCATAAGGAAGTATATGGAGAGCTTGTCCGCGTGGCCATGAACCTATGGGTTCGATAGTACCAGCGAGTTAGTTATAATTTATATTTTCAAGAAGATGCTGATTAAGCAAAGAAAATCACAAATTTCACAAAAAAAAGGGGATAATTAATAATATTATGAAACCATATTTAGTACAAAGGAACACAAGATTACGACTTTATAAGGTTCTCGCAAGACCAATATTAAGATATGGTAGTGAAGCATGGACAATACGAAATGAGATGAATGCAGCAAATGAGATGCGATTTTATGCGCCGTACAGGCAGGCTATACAAAGTGGGACCATAATATATATGAGCAAATTATGGAAGAGGGAGTGTAGAGCCCTTTCTTCACCAAATACAAAGCTACCAGAACAACTGAAAAAAGCCCCTATTTAACGAATGTCGTCTCATAGAATTCCAAAAGCTATGCTTCATTACTACCCTCGAGGCAAAAAATCTCTGGGACATCCAAAAAAGCTCTGGATGGAAAATTCCTATTTGAGACCGTAACAGGCCACGTGTGGCTAATACTTGCATGGATGATTGTGATGAAGATAAAATGTCTTACGAAAAGCAACATTACAGTACCATGAACTGTAATATTCATTCACTTTTATCATCTTATGAATAACTCAAATAATGTAATTAGTAAATTATTATTTATACGAAAACAAGTGGAGTGGAAATTATATGGACCCAAGTCCTTATTCCCAATATTTATTTTATTGGAACAGTCAAATGAAAGTCATTAATTTTATATTTAATTAGCTAACGGACTGGCAATATCAAACCCATACGATTCATGGGTGCGCGTGATACATTCATTTTCTGAGTTAATGTTTTCCAATTTTACCTCTTGTATATTCTATTTCCCCCCAAATCATTGTTAATGTAACTCTCCCACCTCATTCTTGATCTACCAACTGGGCGTTTTCCCTCTGTTTTCCTAGAAAGAAGCTTATATGCCCCTCTTTCACTCTCCGAATTCCTGCAGGAGGTCAAAGGGGATCCGATGTCAATGGTAGGAGAAAGACATCTATGAAAGAAGGCTCAAAAAAATGAAAGAAAGAAAAATACTTCTGAAATAATAAATAGAATTATTCCCAATCGTAATCCTTTTGTAACCAAACTTAGCATGGAGCTCTTGGTACGTTCCTTCATTGCTGCGACATGTCTGCACATTGCAGTCTATAAGATTTAATAATCAATGAGTTGGTGTTTTACTTGATGAAAATCCCTATTTATTAATTAAATGAAAATAAAACTTAGTTTTATTTGATTTTCATATTCATTAAGATATAATTCAGTGACAGCTGTTTCGGTACACTGTACCTTCTTCAGACATGTTTAAATTATGAATGTGTTTATTATAGTACATATCAAACTGATCTAAGCAACAATACAACAATAATTTATTTAAATTTTTTTATTTAAAAAAGGCGATTCATTCAAATCAAGTTGAGAATTTAACAGTTTATTACTACTTTTCAATTTATTTATTTCTACAGCCTCCAATAGGTCCAACTTTTCTTACCCTTATCACAAACATGTAAAATTTCAAAATTTGGATCGAAACAATGATTAAATTGGAATATGCTACGCCTAAATACATGAAAAGTAATGTGTTTTTATGTTTATTTTTGGCGTAACAGCGCACGCCGGGTATTAGCTAGTGTCTTAATAAATTATCTGGAAATAAAAGTGAGAAACAGTAAAATGTACAGTTCGTCAACAAGCCAGTTCGTTCGATTATATGTAAATTATTTTACGTAGATCACTTAATTTTATTCGTGAAATAGTGTTAATCAATTTAACTCGTAATTTTGATATTCTCTAAATAAATTCTCTCTTAAATTTGTTGCCTGTACATTCATTAGATTAGATTAGATTTATTTGGCCTGGTGGAGTTAAGGCCATGTGGCCTTCTCTTCCACTCACCAGGACAAACATATATTACATCAGAATATAACAATCTTAATTAACTCTAATATTAAACACTAAGTAAAAAATTTGATCAAAAGATAATATCTATATATAACGATCTATAATACAACCAGTTAATATTAGTTAAAATTAAGACTAAAACTAATAAATAAAATGTGTACAAGCAAGACATATTAAAATTGTCCCTTCTAGTGTATATATAAAAACAAATGAAAAATAATGAGATATAGAAAATTTAATTTTACGATTATACAATATTTAAAACACAAACAAATAAAAATATTTATTCTTAATATCATTTTCATAAATAATTAAATATATTAATATTGCTTAAAAAGAATATATATCAGTGAGGTGTATAAGTTAGTTTGTTATTAAATAATTCTTTAGTTTGTTTTTGAAGGATGTTATAGTTTGACAGTCTCTGACATAGGACGGAAGGGAATTCAATGTTTTGGTAATGTGAGACCGTAAAAGATAATGACTAATATACAGTGTGATGAGGGCGGGATAAAAAGGACAATGTGCTGATGGGATCGAGTGTCAATATTATGTGTGTCGGATAGTCTGATTGAAGCGGCGTTGCGTATAAATGATTAGGCGATGATGTGTGAAGTAATTTTATAGAGAAGGGATAGGGAATGGACAGTTCTACGATCTCTTAGACGAAGCCACGATAATTGTTCCAGGGACGGTGTTAGTGAACATGGTCAAATTTGCGAATACCACAAATAAAACGTGCGCAAGAATTATGAACACGTTTGAATCAGTAGATTTAAAAAAAACTCTTGGCAATTATACAGATAACACATTGCGACGTGGTAGGAAAATAATCTTTTACTGCATATTAAATTTAGTCCTCTATCATTTTAATTATTGGGTACAACTTGAATAAGGAAGATTCACGGTTTGACGTCATTTTGCATAACTCGGCGCGGCACTCAATTGGAGTATCCCCACATGCAGTCAGCACCCCATAGACTCTCATTTCAATATTTATAACTGCGCATCAATTCAATTCCACTGGACACAAACACACATCATTCACAAAAACAAACAAATTGAAGCTATGTTCTCTCCCTCAGGACTTCGTTATTCTCGTACAGTTTTACAATCATGTACCTGCCGGCTGCTTGTCTATGTAATTTCCTAACTTTTGTATTCAAGACTGTCCGACCCACCAACTTTTCAAAAATAAGCTTACTGAATATTTCTTAAGCAATGCAATACATACTCTAATACTGTGCAAATTTGTATAACGTCTTATACCCTGTATCCAAACTTGCATTAATGTTACTTTTTCATTAAGTTTGTATTGTGTACGGTCATTAATTTAAACGTAGTCATTCGAAATTATAAAATTTGTTAATAAATGAGTTGGAGAAAAGTTTTAACATCTCACCTCACAAAGTTGCGTGTCTTCACGATACCGGTTTCAAAAGTGTAGTATTACTTCCATCTTCAGTCAAACTCCAACTGTCGAAATTTCGTCGTTAACATCACGTTCTGAACTGCCATCTGGTGTAGATTTTATAAACTTGGAGATTAAATTATTCTCGTCGGGGATATCGAAATTCATTGCTTTATATTTATTCTTCTGAATGTATATATTTTCCCAAATTCTTAACTCTAAAGGTTTCTCCAAATGTTTCAAAAGTTTAGTGTCTTTTCCGATTTTATGATTTTCTAGCGAACACTTCAACACATCGCGTCTAGAATTGTTGGTTAGCTTGGATCGGAGCTTTTATGAACGACGCACGTCTGATTTGTAGATATTCTATTTAATTGAGGGCGCACTATGAGAACATTCAGCGAACATTATACAATCAATCCAGAGTTGACCAAACTAAACAGAGATTTAATAAATCAATTAAATTAATGATTTAAATATATTAAAATTATAAATAAGTAACCTATTTTGGTTTATATTATTATTATCATCTACTCTGTTCACTTACTTTCTTCAGTTTGGTAATAATATATTATATATATATATATATATATATATAGATATATATATATATAGCCAACGCCCAGCGTGCGCTGCTATGGTGTACGCTGAGATCAAAGAAATAGGGCGGTTGATAGTTTTTACTTTCGGATTTCAGATAAACCTCCACTTCTAATTGTTGGATTTCGCTCATTTTCGCACAGTGCCTACCTTGGTTTATTCTAATAGGATATTCTGAGTTGCGTTGTGAAACATTTAAAACTGTGACCACTACAACGATTTTTCAATGTTCACTTCAGGTGAACTCCTATACCTAATTGTTTTAGAGGGTGCAATTGTCAATCTAAACCAACAGCTGACTCAATCAGGCACACACACAAAAATTCATCAAAATCGGTCCATTCGTTTAGGAGGAGTTCAGTGAGAAACACACGCCCAGAAGAATTATGTATATAAAGATATTCATTTAGAAACAACCAGTATAAAGATATTTTTTATATCATTATCCTTTACATTGATAGACCTAAGTTGAAATCAATACGCCTAGAAGCTTCGACCTCCCCTATATAATTTTCCTTTACTCATAATAATGTATGTAATTCATAACACTGATTCAATACTATAAGTTAATATTCCTATTTTAGAATGTATAGTATAATATTGTTACAACCCTAACATGCCTTTGTGGCGAAATAGGGTTTCAAAATATTTGGAAATAATAACACTGAGCAACAAGAAAATAAACTTTCTTTTGTCTCAGAAATAAAAATATGTGATTCTGATAGTATTTTTTCTCCTGAATTCAAATATATCGGGTTTTCTCCATCACGCAAGGTTTCCGAGAGACGCAAAACACTAATATTTTCTACATTCGTAACTACACAATATTCGAACATTCGGACTCACATAGAATGTAAGAAATGACGATTTTCTGCTATATTTCGCCTGTGGAGCATCCCTCCTTGATGGTTCCAACAATAATCGGCCAGCATATTAGGATTCCATTTGCCCTTGATATATCTTTTCCATAGCTGAAATATCCCTGATGAAAGTGTTTCCCCGTGCTCATCGCTCACTGCGCCAAAAATTTTTCCGGGAAGAAATCTAGGTTTATTAAAATAAATAATTTAAATTCATTAATTGAAATTTAAAATAATTGAAGGTGTTGGAAAAATTCCGAATACATATTTGAAAACACGATAAAAACAACTGCATTAAGTACTCATGAGACAAAAATCATGTTGACACAGTGTTATAGAATTAAACTCTAAGATGCTTTGTAATATGTTCTATGTTGAGGCGCTTTAACCAAGAATTTATAATGTGATCGTGTGTTGGAGATTAGATAATGGAAAAAACTAGATTAGGTTTTTTTTTTACAATGTATAGTAGAGAAAATTTGCGTTTAGATCGGTACTTGCTCAGGTAGCTCAGTTGGTAGAGCACTTTGGTCTAGAGAACCAAGGGTCCCGGGTTCAAGTCCCGGTCTGAGCGTATAATTTTTCTCTTCAAATATGATTTTATCCATCATTGAGATGTACGAAATCAATAATAAAAACTTGGAAAAAGCCGTTCGACTGGCTGTAATGTATAATTCCCAAATATGTCTTCTTAATAAAGGAAGCCGCCATTTGCAAGATAGAAGCAATGGCTTCACAGCATTTGGTGATTGGGAATTTCAATGTATATAGAGAAAATATTTGCGTTTAGATCGGTTACTTGCTCAGGTAGCTCAAGTTGGTAGAGCACTTGGTCTAGAGGAACCAAGGGTCCCGGGTTCAAGTCCCGGTCTGAGCGTATACTTTTTCTCTTCAAATTGAGTGAGGTAGGTTGAAATATGAACAATCCTGTTGTAGAGGCAAAACAAAATAATATTATGAAATAACAAGGATTACATTTATTAATTCATTAAATATTTTAATTTAAATGAATAAGTAAATAAAAACATAATATTGAGTAAGGTTGGCTCGGAATAACTAAATAAATAAATACATAAATTGAAACGTATTTGGTCATTAAAATGCAAATAAAGAAATAAGTTTACTGAATTAAAAAGCCCACAATAAGAGCACCGGAGTGGAAAAAACAAGTCCTCAAGGTATTTCGCAAGTGTGCTGCGTTAAGAGACTTGATTGAACCTAGTTCGAAAACTTGATATATGACGACACATCTATTTCATATTCAGTGCAATATAACTTGTTCTGCCTTAATATCACTAATAGAGACGTAATAGATTAGAATCTATATTCACCGCTTGGATGAGCTTCCCAGATTCCGGCCAAATACACATTAAAACTTTATTTATATTCAATATTGCTTCTAAATGTATGTAGACATAAATACTTTATTAGCACTGACAAGGGAACTACGGACTTTCCCCCTCATTTTCCATATGTGACTTACAAATTTTAGGCATGAGAAAGTAAGTTTTAGATACCTAAAGTAGACAAAATAAACATAAAATTATGCATAAAAAATGCAAAAATATATGCTTAAAATTGGACGGCGTTATGTATCAACCGGCTATGCGGCATTATGTAACATTAGAGGAAAACACGTTTAAAGTTTAAGTCCACCTTCACCGTTTACTGTAGCGCCAATTAAGAATACTGGATAGTGCAAATTATGTTCCATGTTTGACAGTTATGCATCAACGATCTAAGAGCGGGAACATTTTATGCTGCTACATGATGCACAATTTAAGTTAGCATTTATTAATATCTGGTTTCATAGCCGTTTGTTGCAAATCAATGAATCTCTGATAGAACTGATGGCGATTACATTTGGAGGCTATTTTTAAAGATTTGGCGCTAAAACTGTGCGTACACTTACTTGCTGAGCAAAGGAAGACATCAAAATCCCCATTTTTTAAATGGCGCTTAGCTGATTGATGCATAACAGTCAAATTTTAAAATCCATCCATAGTAATTCTGCCCGAAGGCAGTTCCTTCACTGCAATCATAGCATTTTCATGCTATGCTTGCAGCTTTACTAGGGAATTGTGTAGGTGTGGTAGGTTCCCGTTGCTTTCCACACCGGTGAAGGATGATGATGATGGCCATATGATTTCGGGGACCGTTTGGGATTTAAAGTTTTCCTGACATTTGTCTTACAGGTGAGGAAAAACCCCGATAGAAACCTCACCCAGAAAACTGCCCCGACCGGGGATCGAACCCGGGCCCGCTGCGTGACAAGGCAGTACGCTACCTCGAGACCACAACGGTGGACAATTTTAAAATAGGTTCCAAATATTAAAAACTCCAACTCCTTGGCGCGACAGGCATATAAGGCCCTTGGCCTACCAACCGTCCTCTGGTATCACATCCAGATGTGTTAATCATAGAGGTGCACGATCATACAGCCAATATAAGGCTAACATGTAGTCAGCATGTCGGGTCTCCCAGCGGTTATAGTTTGTCTTCTCAACCTAGAGCCGCTACTTTTTGTAGCTACCCAAATACATCATAATGGTTGGTGGGCACCGATCCCATACTGGCCGTTCGTGAGAAAAATTTCTTCACCCATGGAGACTCGAACCAGCGCATGAAAAATGCAGAAATAGGTGCTTAAAATTTTAAAATAGGTTGCAAAAATATCACCTAGAGAAAATAAAAAAAATAATTCTACAAATTGATAATTTAGTAGATTCAAAAACTGCTTGGGCTATTCCGTGCTACCGTGCCACCTGTGAACATTCGATCGGATAGCAAGTGACTGGGAGCGTCGCGTTGAACAATGTGATAACACACGTTCTCACTATATCCAATTGTAATCATGTTAACACATATATAAAGGGATTCTATTCCAAGAGTCCATCTTCATTATGGGCAAGTTAGGGTGAGAAAATAGACACATTAGTACACCAGATTAGTCTAGCGTTCACTTGTTTCTTAGCGGGTTTTGTAATAAGTTAGTTACACTGCCTGAGCAATGACTAATACGTATTTTACATTATAAATATTGTAATTTTAGGTTATTTTGAGCTCAACTTCTCACTTCATTTTATGCATTTCGCACACAATTTTTTCAAAAAATAAAACAACATATATACTTAACTCATGCCCCAAATGCGAGTCAATGACCAACCACGTTTCAATTAATTCTGTTTTAAACCACTGACAGTCGTGCTTCACCTCGCTCTTTATCGAATTCTCTTTACCACCTCGTACTTTTGTGATAAAGAAAGCTGCTCCTTTTTAATGTTCTGAACAGGTCAGATCATTATTTTGCAGTGACTGAGTCCTTAAGAAATACGGCTACCAGATTGTATATATAGTGCATAGATATCAACTCATAGCACTTGCAAGAGTTAATATAAAAACATTTGTAGCAATTTTTTATACCACCAAAAAAAGAAACCACTGTTTGCACTTTCTTAAATGTATTTTTTTTCCCAGTAATAATCCAGAAAAATATAATTGTCATATTTAACATCATACTGAACCCAAGTGCCTTTTTTGCGGTTCAGTAAGGTATCTTTGTTTCTCCTCCCTAATACAGAACATTTGTGAACTATGTCAATGTCCTCTTTTTCCGTGTGGCTAACCCTTCCCTTTTCAACATCCTTTCTGCCGCGCATCTCTACAGCGCATATCCCCCCTATTTTCGAACCTTTATATGCAGTGTAACTCTTACCGAACATCATCATTCGATCAGCCTAGCAAGTGGCGTTTAGTTTATTTGAAAGCGGATTCAAAAGTGGAATCCAAGTCTAGTTCACCATGCAGTTGGAAAGTTAATATGGTGGTCTACATATATAGACAAGTTGATTAAGACCGAGAAGAGGTCGATTCTGAGTTAGTCCAGCTATGTACGGGAAGGCATTCCTAAAAGCTTGGACATGTGTGTGACTGTGGCATTATGTATGGTATGGTATTTATTCAGTTATTTTTTTTTACAAGCTATGCTTGATTGATTGATCAAGAATCATCTTTTGTTATTAACCCATTGAAGACACGTTTAAAGCGCCTGGTACGTTCACTGGAAACCCATTTAAATCACCCCAGCGCTGCACTGGGTTTTTTAAATCAGACCATGCGTTCTGCGTCCCAAACTATTTATGAATTTCAGATAGTTTGTTTACCCCTGTTTTTTCTTGTAGTATTTGTACTTTTAAGAATTGCAAAGGAATGTGGCCTGCTTACAACCCTCTTTTGTGTAATTTAACCCGTTATTTATTGTTAGTTTGAAGCTGTGAAAGTTGACAAACCTTTCAAAAACCGTCCTTTACTAACATTTCTTGGTCATTAAATTTGAAGTAAACATGATCATATGTTCTAACAGGAATGTAAAAATAACAACATATACAATACAGTATATTATAAAAATAAATTAAATTAAATATATAAAAGCATAGACCTATACATTATCAAATCATAAAAGTTCTTCTCAAATTATCGATAATGTAAAAAAGCAATTTTCTGTATTGTATTCTAGAATACATTTAGCCTTTGCGAATTTTCTTCTTGTTATCTGCCTTTATTCTTCCATTGCTTCTTACTGGTGACAGTGATGTCGGCATTTTTGTGTTTGGGTGATGATAATAATAAACATATTTCCTATCTTTCCACTTCAATGCAGGAAGTCTACGACTAGATAATGTTACCTCTCCTTTTTTTTTTAATTTGATGTTCACTAAATCCATAGGTATGTTTCTTCTGTTAGATTTTACTGTCCCTAATATGTCTCTCGTCTATTGAGCTCTAAAAATAAATTAGGAGAACACAAGTTGTCTAATTGTAATGTGTAACCTTTGTCTACGAACAGATTTGCTAATTCTAGACTACAACCCTAATTTACAGTAAAATCTGAATTTTCTGGTGCATCTCGTTCAGTGTTTATTTGGATCATATCCCGAAGAGGTCTCGTACAATTTCTAATATTTTATTCCAAATCGTGCCGTTTTATTCCGATTAGAGATTTTGAACTGGTCGTAAGCCAATATACTTCGTAATTTCGTAAGAGATTTTTCAAGTGAAATGTCTTCACTTTGAACATACAAGGACAGAAATGTTGTATTCAAATACTCTACAGCAGGTCTAATTTTGTAAATTCTGTCATCTCTAATTACGGATTCATTGTCTTTGAAGTGAAGAAACATCGAAATTAGGAATAAACTTTTGAAAGGCACAGTTTTGCTGTAAATGGGCATTTATAAAATTGGTCTATTGTTTCCAGAACCGTTTTATGTTAGGTTTTATACTTCACTTATAGTGTAAAATAGGCCTTCACTTCATCAAGGTGTTTCTAAAAAAGTTATATTACCAGCCATGATATTCGGAAAAAAAAAATTGAAACTACATATATATATATATATAACCGTATAAGTATCTAAAAAGTAAATTATTCTATAAATTATTTCTATAATATACTCTACAATATACTAGTCCTACATATATGCTTTATATAAACCTGCAAAAATTTTACAGACGGCGAACAGAAAACTTTAATCACTAAAGAGAGTGCCATCTTCTTATAGTGGTGGGATTTAACACAACGAGTGTAGGTCGTTGTTGGGCTGTTTGGCCTTTTCTACCTGCTCACGAGGGAGACTCGTTAAAAGTCTCCAATGGGTTAATCTATTATTTTGTTTTAAAATCAAACTTGTTTATATTAAAAGGTTATCTTTTATACTACGCCCCTTGTTATTATTCAAGTATAGTAATGCTCACTATCCTGTAACAAAATCACTCACTGTACGCAATTAATTATCAGTATATCTATATTTGTATGTATGTTCATCAGGGAAAGAAGATGAATTAATAGCCGCCTTTCATGGGCCCGAGGCAGGCTGCTTTCTTGCTGATAACATCTTTGAACATCACGATCACATTAATAAATACAGCATCAACAAAACTCGATCCCGACAAGTGTTACTCTGAGCGAGGTTTGCTTTTTCTAACGTCGTAAATTGTAGCAGTAGTGTGGTTTCACTTACCCACAAATAGTAGCAGTCGGCGTGGTTTTGGGTTTCGTAACCACACAAATGGTAGCAGTCAGCGTGGTTTTGGGTTTCGTAACCCCCACAAATGGTAGTCAAACCGTGGTTGGTTTAAAGATAGTGCCACAAATGCTAGCACAAAGTGGTATGCAGAGGTTCGTGCTCAACCCCCCCCCCCACAAATGGTAGCAGAAGCGTGGGTTTGTATTTTTCATATTGAAACATATGCTGTATTTTATTAACTGTGTTCTAGTAGTATCGATTTAAAATTTTCTATTCAGGTTTTGGAGTTTTGGTTTCAAATACCAAGACTAGGGTATAAACTCTGTATGGTCCTAAATGAAGTTTGGAATTAGAAAATCGATCCTTTTTCAGAGATATTACCCTGCGGATATTTATTTGTTTTCGATACTGGGTATTTATGTTAAAGTCATGGAAAAGCTTACGTTACGCGTTTGTATTATGTCACGTAAATGATATTGACTCATCTTTCTTAATACGTAAACAGAGAGTGATTTATGCATACTAAGCTACGTTCGGTCTATAGTTTGTTTACATCTTCTGTTTATTGTACTTTGTAAACATGCCTAGTTGGATGATGTAATATCTAAAGATAATCTCGTCCGAGAGTTAAACTTACTAGGTATTGATGGTGAAGGCGATGTAAACATACTACGTCAGCGACTTAAAATTCATAGGAATTCTCTTCCCCGGCTGAACAAACATTAATGAAGCGTAAGTTTATTGTAGACAGCGCAATTCAGGAGGATTATTCTGCAGAACAGAAAAGAATATAAGTGATCGTAGACTTAGCTCCATCAGGGATTTTTCTAGTGGAACGGTCCCCAACCTTTCTTCTCATACGGAGGAAAATAATCAGCGAATTTTTCGAGAGTTGATTAGAAAAATTGATCCTTGCGATGGTGATGATAAGGAATTGTTAGTTGTCTTCCTTATTAAACTTAACTCGATCTTCGAATTGAAGTTGGTTCCCGATGAGTATTTTGTAAACTCGATTTTGAGTTGCATTGGAGGAATACTATGAAGGTTTGGAGTGAATTGTTAAATTGAGATTTTCTTGGATGGAGAGTGTAGAATATGTAAAATACTTCTGCGAATCGTTCTTCTTGGCAATCGAAAAGTAACTTACAATGTTAGAAATGTCAGCGTTATGGACATCTTTCTAGAGAGTGTCGATCTTAGTTTTTACGTGGTTTGTTTGTATATATTTGTTCAGGATATCTGAGTAAGCTACTTCTGTATATTGGTATATGAGCTGATTGTGCCAATCTTTTGGTTGTAGGAGTTGCTAGAGTGAGTTTCAGTATACGTGGTCCAGGTTTTGCAATGAGACGCTAACTAAACTCTAAAACGAGGGTCACTAGAAGTTAGTAAGCGTCCATGGACACGTTTTAAATACATGTTAGTCAAGTTAAAATATGTAATGCTATGGAGTAAATCCAAGCATGTTTGTAGTGAAAATATATCTGTATGTTAAATAAAGATATGGTTACAAAAAAAACCGTTTTGTATTATGGCACATGTTGAATTAGTATGTCTGTGGTTTGCGTTTTCCCTGTCTTTGCCTGCTTTTTGTTTCAGTTTACCCTTCCTTAACATTGGCATTACGACGCAGCCTGGAATGTTTCGGCAGTCGAAGCGCTTGGAGGATCCGGCCGACCCCCGAGTGCCCAGCTGACCGACATAGTGGCTCTAGAACTACAGATTCCTGGAAAGCGTTGGAGCGGGATTGCGTTCCGGCAATCCAACTATAGTATCGTCACCCGGTTCTTCAACCTGGAACACCGCGAGTTGCACTATGGCGACTGAGTCCAATGGGAGTTGATTTTCAGCGCCTGGATAGTCAACATAGAAGCGAGTGTGGTGATTGTGATTTAGGGGACGATGGAAGATTTATATTGAAGTTTACCGCTGGAATCTGATAGTATTGATGTGCCCCTCCCAACGTGGGATTCTTCTACTGGATATTATTTTGAAGTTTATGGACTGTTTTCTTTTACCCGGAGGGCGCAGGGGGAGTTATTGAACCGAAAGTGCCTTTTTGCGGTTCAGTAAGGTATCTTGTTTCTCCTCCCTACTACAGAACATTTGTGAACTATGTCAATGTCCTCTTTTCCGTGTGGCTAACCCTTCCCTTTTCATCCTTTCTGCCGCGCATCTCTACAGCGCATATCCCCCCTATTTGCGAACCTTTATATGCAGTGTACTCTTACCGAACATCATCATTCGATCAGCCTAGCAAGTGGCGTTTAGTTATTTGAAAGCGGATTCAAAAGTGGAATCCAAGTCTAGTTCACCATGCAGTTGGAAAGTTAATATGGTGTCTACATATATAGACAAGTTGATTAAGACCGAGAAGAGGTCGATTCTGAGTTAGTCCAGCTATGTACGGAAGAAGGCATTCCTAAAAAGCTTGGAATGTGTGTGACTGTGGCATTATGTATGGTATGGTATTTATTCAGTTATTTTTTTTTACAAGCTATGCTTGATTGATTGATCAAGAATCATCTTTGTTATTAATCTATTATTTTGTTTTAAAATCAAACTTGTTTATATTAAAAGGTTATCTTTTATACTACGCCCCGTTGTTATTATTCAAGTATAGTAATTGCTCACTATCCTGTAACAAAATCACTCACTGTACGCAATTAATTATCAGTATCTATATTTGTATGTATGTTCATCAGGAAAGAAAGATGAATTAATAGCCGCCTTTCATGGGCCCGAGGCAGGCTGCTTTCTTGCTGATAACATCTTTGAACATCACGATCACATTAATAAATACAGCATTAACAAAACTCGATCCCGGACAAGTGTTACTCTGAGCGAGGTTTGCTTTTCTAACGTCGTAAATGGTAGCAGTAGTGTGGTTCACTTACCCACAAATAGTAGCAGTCGGCGTGGTTTTGGGTTTCGTAACCCCCACAAATGGTAGCAGTCAGCGTGGTTTTGGGTTTCGTAACCCCCACAAATGGTATGCAAACCGTGGTTGGTTTACAAAAGTGCCACAATACGACATCAGAAATGAATTAATATACAGTTTGATGTGTTTCATTTTTTCTCCACTAGAGAGCATTCTTACAATATTGCGTTCCTTTGGCAATAAATAGTATGATCTGGATGCAGTGATAAACAAAAGAAGCAGATGAAGCGTACCTATCGTTTCTCATTTGTTTTCAAACATCGCAGTTTACATTAAATATATAAATATTTTAAAATAACTATAGTTAAATAATGATTTGTGAGTAAACAGCTTAATTTTATTCGTTAAATAGTCCTAACAAATGTCACTCTTGATTTCCAAATTCTCTAGATAAATTCACTCCTCAGTTCGTGAGTCGTGAATTTATCGATAATTTGGAAATCACTCGTGGCATTACTTATGATAATTATTCACTTACTGCAACAATAAATTGTGTGTTTTTCCAATTTTTTATTTCAATTATTTAGGTGGCATGGTAGCATAGTGTCCCTAGGAAGTTCCAAATATAGTAGTTTCAAAAAGTTCTTGTTAAGATTATTCGACAAAAAATGTACACTATTATTGAACTTGGGACCTTCAGAATACGAGTCTCAAACACTACCGTGTGAACCATGTTGTTCCATTGAAGAATCTTATGTAATCTTGAGTTGTAATGGTCAATATTCCTTGAAAGTGTATGCCCCAGGCAAGATGATGTTGGGACGCGAATGCAGTGACTCTGAATCCTGATCTCACTACATTGCTTGCTTCCGTTTAAGGCAACAGTACATCAAGTAATAGTAGTGTATTGTAATAGACTGAATGCATTACATATTCAATTTGGATAATTGCAAATGATTGCAAGACTAGGGGAGAGACAGATGGTCAATGTTACAACGCCACCCAACATTATCTATTTCCGAATGATATCTTGCATTACGACCCGCAATATTTCCTTTATTTCTTATTGTCCAAATTATTTCCCATCTTTCTCCTTTTTCTTAGTAGTTCATAACTTATATAAAATAAAGATATGTATTCCATTTTGAATATACTAAACTCATTAAAAAGTATATATTTTTTTTTACAAATGCCCCAGGTTGTCCTTTCGACATTCCTGGTGTCCTCCCCTGGCATGGCGTACTTGTAACCCACTTTTGAAGTTGGGGCGCCTGGATGATATGATGGATTATGACGATGATAATGGTGCACCAGGAGAGTCCCTAATCCTAAGCTTAATCTAAGATGAATATGAATGATGATGATTGCGATGGCCATATGATTTCGGGGACCGTTTGGGCCTTAAAGTTTTCCTGACATTAGTCTTACAGGTGAGGAAAAACCCCGATAAAAACCTCACCCAGAAAAACTGTCCCGACCGGGGATCCAACCCGGGCCCGCTGTGTGACAAGATAGCACGCTACCTCGAGACCACAGCGGTGGAATCATTGAAAATATATGAAACTATTATTTTCCCAGATATATTGTACGGATGTGAAACATGGCTCTTACTCTAAGGGAGGAGAAAATATCACCAGTATTTGAAAATAAAGTTCTTAGGAAAATTTTTGGGCCAAAGAGAGATGAACAGACATAACACTGAGCTACCTGGTCTTTATAGGAAGCCAGATATAATAAGAACAGTTAAGTCTCATAGACTGTGATGGGCAGGACATGTGACACCAATGGGAAATGAAAGAGTGACATGAAGCTCCTTGTAGGAACAACAGAGGGAAAACGCTCAGTTGGTAAACCAAGAATTAGGTTAGAATGACCATTAACAATGATTTCACAGGAAGTAGATTATACAGGAGATGATTGGAAAACATTAGCTCAGAATAAGGATGTATGGAGAGTTCATGTCCGCGCGGCCAGGAACCTACAGTTTGATAGTGCCATTGAGTTTGTTAGTTTTTTAGTTTTTATTTGCCCATAGATGTCATGAATGGTGTGTGGCAACATACTGACTCAAAGATACATCTAGCAGATAACTAAAGTATTACTAAAATTATGATGTGAATAAAGTTTGTTTAGAGGCTTTTTTTCAGACTTAAGAATATTTTATAAGCCTGCAAATCTTCATACTCGGGATATGGATGTATGGAGAGATTATTTCCGCCTGGACAAGAACCTACTGGCTCGATAGTTGTTAGTTAAGTGAGAGATATATGAAAGTCAGATAAAAATGTATTATCTTTAATTAGTTCATTTATATGTAATTAAAAATTAATTTGTTAGGGAATTTAATAAATTTGATCCCTACCCAGGGAAACGGGTGAAGACCTCAACGGATAGTACAACTACGCGGTAGAGACACCTATTCCTCAAGGGACAAATATGAAGACCCATCTCCGGGGTAACAAGTAAAAAATCCTCAACGGTCAGCAGAGTGGAAGATGTACCTCTTCTGTTGGGGTTAATACAGCAGGCAGCTTGACTTCGTATCGTAGATGGCAGCCCCATCAAAATATCGTACCCTGCAAGACGCCAGGGGAAATCAATATATACTCTCAAAACCGTTGTATAAAATGCCGGCAGAAAAAAGGAGACACTTTTAAAATTTCATAAAATAATTGCGGTTCAAACACTACTATATGGATCGGAACACTGGGTCTTAACCAAAAACCAGGAACGGAGAATAGAAACGTCAGAAATGAGGTTTCTGAGGAGTGTGACTGGCTGTACAAAACAGATCGAAAACGAAATGAAAATATACGAAGTGACCTAAATATATTCAAACTACAAGATAGAATTACACAATACAGAGATGAATGGATGGACTACTTCAATAGAATGGATAACAATAGATTTCCGAAACAGATTCTTCATTACAAGCCACTAGGACGAAAAAATTACACCTCAATACATTACACCCTGGTTTTATTTATTTATTTTGCCTGATAGAGTTTAAGGCGTAAGGTGTTCTCTTCCACTTCACCAGGTTAAATTATACATGTATAGCAATTATGAATTATCTACATGTTGATTAATGATACATAATATATATAGACTACAAATATAAAGTTTGGACAATGGCAACAACTGTTCAAAGAATAACTTCAGTTGAAATGAGATTTTTGGAGAAGAGCTGCCGGAAAATCTCGACTGGAAAAAATTATAAATACAGAAATTATAAAATGGATGAACGCAGAAAGAAATATAGGCCCTAATGGATGAGATTGAACACAGGAGGCTAAAATGGTATGGGCACGTACGAACAATGCAGGATGTAAGACTACCAAAGGCCGTCTATGCATGGAAAATTGAAAGAAGGAACAGAAAAGGAAGACCAAGAACAACCTGGATGAACAACATTCAAAATTCAACGAGGAAATTTGGTGTAACAGATGAAGACACAGAGGACAGAGAACGATGGAAAACTTTAATTAAAGGAAATTTGTGAATGTTTGTTGCAAACTGATAGTCTATATGTTAATTCCTGTATGTTAATTATTAATCCATGCTAGTAAAATTCATATCAAATTCTGTTTGAGGTGAAGTCATATGATGAAAGTTAAAATTAAATTGTACCTGTTGGTAGGTGCCGTCGTCCTCAACTTTGTTAAAATATGTATATAAATTACTAATTAATTACTAAGATTGGTCGGAAAAAACCCTCAATGATGAGGAAAATTCTCAGAATAAAAATAAATAGATATACGCCTCCACAATATACAGTTGACAAATGAAAGAAAAAAGAAATAATAGTAATAATAATAATAATAATAGTAATATAATAATAATAATAATAATAAACAATAACTTATAATTAGTTTAAGCAATTGACTTGGTTTTTGTATGGGAGTGAATCTTGGATTACCACTACCAAACAAAGAAAGTAAAATCAAAGCAGCCAAGGTGAAATTTTTAAGAAGAGTAAAAGGCTGCACTAGAATGGACCAGATAAGAAACGAGGATATCCGTGAAGAACTGCAGATCTACTCCATAAAAGAAAATATATTTAACAACAAGATACAGTGGAAAGAACATGTAGAAAGAATGGAAGAAAGTAGATTACCAAATAAAATCTTCCATTATTTTCCAAGAGGAAGAAGAGATGTCGGACGTCCTCGGAAGAGATGGTCTTACATATATTAGTGAAGACGGAACAGGCAACTCTTGCCTAAACCAGGAAGTGAAGAAGAAGAAGAATTGACTTGGTAAGAAAATTTTAAAATATAAAGAATAACAAAAGAATAAATGGAACACGGTGTAGGAAGACCCAGTAAAAGATAGACCAATTCTAGCATGAGATCGGAACAGACCTTAAGGTCTAATCCTTGATGCTGCTGATGATGATGATGATGATGATTGGAGAAAATAAATGATTTGATACAGATGGCCGATGGCAGAGGTCGAAGTTTGGTAGCGGTCACCACTCTGGCGAGTACAAAGTGTTGTTCTTTGTGATCTACGATACGAGATTAACATTCTCCTGGAAGCTGGCTACATTTATTTTGTTTCCATGTTTACAATCCACAAGCACGACATAAATTCCAGAGAGCTACTTACAATTTCACGAATCTGCTTCCATGTTCTACAATTTATCATCTTAGCCAATTCCATTCATAAATCTGACTACAATCGATGGACTTGGTACAGATGGTAGCGTTTTATAAAATCACGACTAACGAACTCTTAACTACTCATTAATTCTGCCAGGTAAATAAAGCTATCATTATTAGTATTATTATTGTTATTACTTTATTATTATTATTATTATTATTATTATTATTATTATTATTATTAGCACTATCAATTTAATATGGAAATATCAATTAACAAAACTAAAATTATGGTATTTCATGGGAAGGAACCCATACAAAGTAAAATCTGTCTCCAGAATAAAATTTTAGAGAGATCTAATCAATTTAAATATCTTGGATATTATCTCTCTATCTGGGATGAAAAGGATATCCCTGAAAAAATTACTAGTTATAATAAAAGTTTGGGAATTATTAATCAAGTTATGAAACCATCCCTTGTACAAAAAAAAACGCCAGATTACGTTTATATAACACTTTGGCTAGACCAGTGTTGACCTATGGTAGTGAACCATGGACACTAAAAAGACAACATGAAAGCAGAATAACGGCTTGTGAAATGAGATTCATGCGTAGAACAGCGGGTTACACCAGATGGAATTGGAAAAGGAACACCGATATCTTAAAAGAATTGAAGACTACGCCAATTTTGGAATATGTTAAACAGTACCAACTAAATTGGAAACACCATCTTGAAAGAATGAGTCAAAATCGGATCCCCAAAGCTGTTTATAATTATATACCAAGAGGACGAAGATCTCTGGGCCGTCCTGTGAAACGCTGCAGGGAAAATTTGTATAGGATCGTAACAGGCCTTGGCCTAATTTGGAAGGAAGGAAGAAGAAGAAGAATTAGCACTTTCGAATCCGTAGGTTTATGGCCGAGCGGACATAAGCTCCCCACACATCTCTATCCTGAGCTAAAGTTTTCAAATCATCTCCTGTATAATCTACTACCAAATCATGGTTAATGTTATTCTCCCACTTCATTCTTGGTCTACCAACTGGGCTTTATCCCTCTGGTTTTCCTACAAAAGCTTCAAAGCCACTCTTTTCATTCCCCATTCGTGCCACATTGTCTTGTACACTCCAATCTATGAGACTTGACTGTACTTATTACATCTGATTTCCTACAAAGATCATGTAGCTCACTGTTATGTAGTCTTCTCCATTCGCCTGTCTGTTTCTGTCTCTTCGGTCCAAAAAAAAATTCCTAACAAATTTATTCTCAAAAACGCGTAATCTCCATTTTCTCCCTTAAAGTAAGAGTCCATGTTTCACATCCATATAATATAACTGGTAGAATAATAATTTTATATATTTTCAGTTTAAGTAATATTTTCGCCTCCCTTAAAATAAGAGTTCATTTTTCGCATCCATGTAATATAACTGGAAGAATAAGTCCAGTTTTTAGTTTAACTTTTCTTGCCAGCAGTTGTGTCGAAAAGAGTTCCTATAATAAATAGGCTAATAGCACGCATTTCCAGAATTGAGCCTATGTTTAATTTCTTTGTACATCTCATTCCTGTTTGCGATTATTGTTCCTAGGTATTTGAATTCAGCCACTTCTTCAAAATTTTCCTCATTTATGAGTAGCTGTCCATTTCCATTATATAACCTCTTTTTATGTGTTGGCATATATTTAGTTTTATTGATGTTTACTTGTAGTCCCTATGTCTTAGTGTTATTCAATAGTGTGTTTGTGTTGGCCCTTAGTATCTCCTATTTATTATTATTATTCCATCTATCTTCGGGTTTTTACAGCTGCTGCCGTCTTCCCGTGCCAAACCTCCAAAGCCTATGATCTTGGGCATCTTCAATGCTTAGACCTCTTGCTTGCATTACTATCTTCACGTTTTCCTTCCATGTTAACTTTGGCCTCCCTCTTTTCTTCTTTCTGGTCCGTTGCCATTGATATAGGCCCTACTTGCTTCGAGCATCGCTGATCTTCCATTCTTGAAACATGTCCTAACCACTTTAATTCCTTCTCACTTTTTTCCGTCCGGCTTTGACTTGATTGGTCTTTTAGAATTTTGTGATTTTTTTAATGTGTGGGGAGCTGGCCCACAGCATAAACCCCCAACCTGGAGGACCAGGAATATTTCTGTCTGGTTTTCCTCCCACAGCCTTTGAAGATTCCTCTTCACCGCAAGGCAGCGTCATTATTATTATTATTAGTATTATTATTATTATTATTATTATTATTATTCTACTTCATGAAATTAGGCCTTTGACCTGTTTTCACATCAAGTGGGATTTAATGAATCTTGTTATCTAGTAAATGGGCGTCCAGCATTTATATTGGTTTGTATTTTAATAACAGCTGGGGGATTCTATCTGTAGGTATTCTTTTAACATGTTCATATTACACTGGTCAACATGATTTTTGTCTCATGAGTACCAATAGTTCTACTTAATGCAGTTTTTTGTCGTGTTTTCAAATATGTATTCGGAATTTCCCGATCACCCACAGTTTTTTTATTGCAATTTCAATTAATGGATTTAGATAGGCCTAATTGTTTTTTAATAAACGTTTTTTTCGTCCATTTGTCCATTGTAAAATAAAACCAAATGAGCTAGCTCAGGAGATTTCAGTTATGGAAAAGATATATCAAGGCAAATGGAATCCTAATATGCTGGCCGATTATTGTTGGACCATCAAGAGGGATACTCCACAGGCGAAATATAGCAGAAAATCGTCATTTCTTACTTTCTAGGTGAGTCCGAATGTTCTAATAATGTGTAGTTACGAATGTAGAATAGCGTGAATATATGGGTGGGGGTATGTGGGTGTATGTGTGTGTGTTTTTTTTCTAATTTTTTTCTAGCATTTTTTTTAATATTAATGTACAGAATGAGACTTTTTATTTATTTATACACATGGTCTTTTCATGGATGAGTGTAGATATGTATTATTGTGATGTAGTGTAGACATAGATTTTACTCATATGTAGCCTGTTATTGTTTTTTTGATACCAGATGTATTTGTTTATATTATGATTAGTTTTATGTTTTTATCCATGGGAAAATAATGCACGTACGGCCAAGCAGCCCTTGCGTAATGTAAATGCATATGTATTTTCTTTCTTCTGAAAAAAATGAAATAATTTCCATTATCTTATATTAAAGTGTTTGAAATTATAAATTCCTGTCTCTCGGAAACCTTGCAGATGGAGAAAAACCGATATCATATTTGAATTCAGGAGAAAAAATACTATCAGAATCACATATTTTCCTTTCTGAGACAAAAAAAAGTTTCCTTTTTGTTGCTCAGTGTTATTATTATTATTATTATTATTATTATTATTATATATTATCATTATTAAATATTTGACTATACTTACTTACTTACTCACTGGCACTATCGAACCCGTAGGTTCACGGCCGCACGGACATAAGCACTCCTACATCCCTATACTGAGCTAATGCTTTCCAATCATTCCCTGTATAATCTACTTTCCCTCAAATCATAGTTAATGTTATTCTCCCACCTCATTCTTGGTCTACCAACTGGGCGTTTTCCTTCTGGCTTTCCTACAAGAAGCTTCCATGCAAGTCTTTCATCCCCATACGTGCAACATGTCCTGCCCATCGCAGTCTACGAGACTTAACTGTTCTTATTATATCTGGCTTCCTGTAAAGACCATGTAGTTTATTGTTATGTAGTCTTCTCCATTCACCTGTCTGTTCATCTCTCTTTGGTCCAAAAATTTCCTAAGTACTTTATTCTCAAATACTTGTAATCTCCTTTCCTCTCTTAAAGTAAGAGTCCATGTTTCGCACCCATATAATATAACTGGTAGAATAATAGTTTTATATATTTTCAGTTTAACGTTTTTTGAAAGGAGTTGGGACATCAAGAGTCTCTGCAATGCATAATAGCACGCATTTCCAGAATTGAACCTATGTTTAATTTCTTTGTGCATCTCATTCCTATTTGTGATTATTGTTCCTAGGTATTTGAATTCAGCCACTTCCTCAAAATTTCCCTCATTTGTCATTAGCTGTCCATTTCCATTATTTAATGGATTTCTATGTGCGACCATATATTTAGTTTTATTGATATTTACTTCCAGTCCTAACTTCCTAGTGTTACTCAATAGTGTGTGCGTGTTGTCCTTTAGTATCTCCTCGCTATCGGCCAACAATACTAGATCATCAGCATAAACTAACAGCTTATTAATACCATTGAGTATAATTTAACAATATTAATTATTTACTTCAACACGATTTTTAATGCATCTTTCAACATAATTTTGTGTGCAAATTCAGTTCTAAGAGAAATCTTAATGGAAAATCCTGTATGAATCTTAAGTACCCTTTCAAATTTTGATTCCATTCAGTAGATCCTCAGTAAACGTGCTTCATAAACTAAACTTCGACATAAATTATTTATAGCATTCCAGATTCCCTTATAATGTAGAATAGTTTTATTTTCGCTACAGGTTTCTGTTTGAATGCTATTGTCATTGATATTTAATTTATATTGCACTTAAATTACTAGCGTTTTTGTTCTCTGCTTCAATGGACGAAGAATGCATGTGAGCTTGATGGAATGGTTCAAAGGTAGTTATAATCATAACCGGTCATGTCTAATGAAGATTAAATGTAGATTCTTCGATATGAAATGGCATCTCAAGTCCTTAAAGCAATCACTGACGACATGACATAATCAGATATTAATCTGTGATCAGTCATACTCTCTGATGTCTGGAGTAGTATTTCAGGTTATTTTTCTCCATTACACCTGTCCCATAACACATGTCGGTAATAAAAATTATATTTTTAAGTATTTCACAATCTGCTACGCCCTCTGTCGGTATGTTATTGATGTAGGAACCTCCAGGGGGTCTTGATCTCCAGTCCAAGAACACAGCCTCTAAAATTCACAAATATATAACACGGTATGTTTTTGTTCTTGGGATTATAGAGTGCTCTGCGAATTATAAGCAAATGTTTAATTACAGGGTATTCCTTAAATCGAGTTAATATATAGTACAGTGTGTTTAAAAATATGAAGATTTGAAAAAAAATTGTTATAATATTTTTTTAAATAATAATAATAATAATAATCATAATCATCATCCGGTATCATGCAGCTGCCGCCGTCCTCTTCTGTCCATCCACTGATCTTTCCTCCATTCCTCTGATATTCATACTGCTTGTACCCCTTCTATCCAAGTTTTTCTTAGGTCTTCCTCTATTTCCTCCTTTCCATTGGGATCCATTCCAAACAATTTTTGGCAAATCTTGCTCTGCATTCTTTTTACATGACCATACCACTGTACTATTTTTTCTCTATAATGTCTATGATGTCCGGCTCCTCTTGTACACCCATATTTCCCTTATTTCTTTATTTCTATTATATCCATTCTAGATTTTCCAGCAGATCTTCCTAAAACATCTATTCTGTACTTAAAATTATTTTCATTTTCCGGGTAGGAATAATAATAATAATAATAATAATAATAATAATAATAATAATAATAATAATAATAAATATAATAATAATAATAACGTTTTATATCCGTCTTCTTCATTGAGAATGGATTTATGTTTAAAAAATTCGTTCATTATTAAAATCATGAAGGCCTTTCAAAACATGTTTCATCCTCGACATATTATTTGAAAATTTCTTGTAATATTAATATTATTTATTATTATTATTATTATTATTATTTTATTATTATTTATTATTATTATTATTATTATTTATTATTATATTTATAGTTGCATTTTTTTTTTGCCATTGCAATTTTAGTCCTGCAACTAAGACATTACATGGAATAATTTGGAATAAAAATATTACAAAGGAAACTAAAATGAAAATTTATAAGAGCATAATACAGAATGTCCCGCGCCGTAGCCGAGCGGTTAAGGTAGGAAGCCTTGGCGCAGAGCTACGGGACTTGCGCTGGTTCGAGTCTCCATGGGGGAAGAAATTTTCTCATGGTATTTCGGCCAGTATGGGACCGGTGCCCACCAGCATCGTGAGGCAATTGGGTAGCTACAATAAGTAGCGGCCCAGGTTGAGGAAACCAGCATAACGGCTGGGGGACTCGACATGCTAACCACATGTCACCCCTACACTGGCTGCTGATCATCTACCTCTGTGATTCACACATGTGGATGTGAGGCCAGCAGCCGGCTGGTAGGCTAAGGGCCTTGTAGGCCTGTCGCGCCAGGAGTTTTTATAATACAGAATTTTTGTCATATGGAAGTAAACTTGGTCTTTGACGGAATTACAAAAGAACAAAATTAGAACAGTTGAATTCGATTATTTTAGAAGAAGCCTCCAAAAACAAGACAGGATAAAATAAGAAATGAATTCCTTTGGAGAGAAATGAATGTCACCACATCTGTTGTTAAGAGATTGAAAATCAAACACTTAAATGGTATGGCCATGTCAAAGAATGGAAAATGAAAGATGGCCAAAAAATATATCAATGGTCACCCCTGGAAAATAAACTTGGCAGACCAAGATGGAATGGAAAACCTACGTCAGAACTATAATGGATGATCGGAATTTGGAAGAGGGAGATTCGAATGATAGAGATAAATGGAAACTGAAGATGGCAAACCTATAAGTGGGGGAAAGCCGAAGAAGAAGAAGATTATTTATTTATATACAGATTTTCAATGTTTACACATCTTTCTGTGCCTGAAGTTTTGTTTTACTTATCCACTTGTCCCTAACCATCCACTCCATGTCCTCCAGTCCTCTTGTTCTCATTCCATTTCTTATTTTTTTATCCACAAGTTTCAAGGTCTTTCTTTCTTCTTCTCAGATGGACACCATTCCAATGTTTTCCTGGGTAACCTTTCTTCTTGCATTCGTCATACGTGTCCATATCAGTTTAATTGCTTGTATCCTATATAATCTACTATTGAATATCTAATATTCATTTTTTCTCGCATGACATTATTTTTTTTCTAATTCTGAATATTTTGCTGCTCTATTCAAACAATCCATTACCATCGACATAAGTTTTGTTGAATTTCCAAACTTCAGCTCCATATGTGACAGTACTTCTCACTATTGAATTCTATATTTGTAACTTATTTTTCCTGGTTACATGTAAGTTATTTTTCCTGATTATATGTCTGTTCCATAGAACATATTTTATCATTGCTGTTATTGTTCTACCTTCATTTATTCTATTCTTAATATCACTTTCTTGTTTATCCTCTTTATCTACTTTTACCGCCAGATACTCAAATACTTCGCATCCTCTAATATACTCCTTCAGATCTTTTAATATTAAATCTTCGGTTTCTTCTCCACGTCCCATATAAAATTGTTGTGTTGTTAAATTTATTTTCAAACCCCAGTTATCGTATCCGTCCAATAATTTTCTGAACATAAACTCCATGTCTTCATATTCTTGCGCAATTAAATAATAATAATAACAATAATAATAATAACAACAATAATAATAATGTATTGACTTAGGCTTTCACGGCCGGAGTTGCTATGATGTTGTAGAAGATTTACGGGCTGTAGGCCGTGGAATCGAATTCCCCGACGTTTCGCCAGAGACTGCGTCGGGGAACTTCAAGCTTCGAGACAACGGTATACAGCCCGGAAATCTTCTTCAAGATAATAATAATAATAATAATAATAATAATAATAATAATAATAATAATTTACAAAAAAATAGGTGCCAAATTTAATATGGAAATATCAATTAACAAAACTAAAATTATGGCATTTCATGGGAAGGACCCCATACAAAGTAAAATCTGTCTCCAGAATAAAATT
This sequence comes from Diploptera punctata, assembly GCA_030220185.1. NCBI lineage: Eukaryota > Metazoa > Arthropoda > Insecta > Blattodea > Blaberidae > Diploptera > Diploptera punctata. The sequence continues at coordinate 107,503 of JASPKZ010010466.1, forward strand.
TTAGACAGATCTAATCAATTTAAATACCTTGGATATTATCTCTCTATCTGGGATGAAAAAGATATCCCTAAAAAATTACTAGTTATAATAAAAGTTTAGGAATTATTAATCAAGTTATGAAACCATCCCTTGTACAAAAAAAAGACACCTGATTACGTTTATATAACACTTTGGCTAGACCAGTGTTGACCTATGGTAGTGAAGCATGGACACTAAAAAGACAACATGAAAGCAGAATAACGGCTTGTGAAATGAGATTCATGCGCAGAAACAGCGGGTTACACCAGATGGGATCGGAAAAAGAACACCGATATCTTAAAGAAATTGAAGACTGCGCCAATTTTGGAATACATTAAACAGTACCAACTAAATTGGAAACGCCATCTTGAAAGAATGAGTTCAAATCGGATCCTCAAAGCTGTTTATAATTATATACCAAGAGGACGAAAATCACTGGGCCGTCCTATGAAACGCTGGAAGGAAAATTTTGTATAGGATCGTAACAGGCCTTGGCCTAATACTTAGAAGAAGAAGAAGAGAAAAATAATAATAATAATAATATAATAATAATAATAATAATAATAATAATAATATTAATAATATAATAATAATAATAATAAATAATATAATAATAATAATTCTATTCCAAAAGCGAAATGAAATCACTATATCACACATTCAAAGATTGTAGATCGAATCTCGATAAAATGAAGTGAAAGAAAGGAAGCCACGTTTTTATATTTTTTAATTTCTTGTGCAGTGAAATGATAACGAATTCGGTGACCATCTTATGACCTGGAGCTTAAGTAGATGGACTTAGTTGAGAATAGATATTTAACTGCTGAATGAATGGTAAGGGAAGACAATGATAGAGCGCAGGGGTGTCACAACCTACATTTATCAAACAAGTGAAACAAATTAGTTATGTAAATCGGAGTGCATTTTCATTCTTTATTTGCTTTGCAACTTATTGTTTGAGGCACCCCAGGGAGCTCTTGCTCAATGTGTCACGATTTTTCACACGTCAACAGATATATAACACAAAGTACACACCGACACAAAAACATATTATCTTCCACTTATGTAATATTCTTCCATTTTGGTAATCTTAATTTACGTCTAGACTGGAATCAATTTTATGGTTGAGAATTTTATATTTAATCCTATTTTTTCATAATTAGAGTCAGGATTTTTACGTACTAAAAGATTGCAAACATATTATTACCAGAAGATAGACTTACGACTGTCTTTTTCTTTGTTTCGCACACAAACAGTTGAATAGCATTGTAACAAGTTAGACTTCTGACTGTCTTTTGTTTTGGTTTCACTACAAACAGTTTAATAGTATAATGAAAAGTTATGCGCCTGTCTTATGTTTTAGTTTTACAAACAAACAGTTGAATAGTATTAGGCCTATAACAAGTTAGACTTCTGACTGTCTTTTGTTTTGGTTTCGCACACAAACAGTTGAATAGTATTATACAAGTTAGACTTCTGACTGACTTTTGTTTTAGTTTCACATACAAACAGTTGAATAGTATAATGAGAAGTTAGACTTCTGACTGAGTTTTGTTTTAGTTTCACATGCAAACAGTTAAATAGTATAATGAGAAGTTAGACTTCTGACTGAGTTTTGTTTTAGTTCACGTACAAACAGTTGAATAGTATAATGAGAAGTTATACTCCTGTCTTATGTTTTAGTTTTACAAACAACAGTTGAATAGTATAATGAGAAGTTAGACTTTCTGACTGACTTTTGTTTTAGTTTCACATGCAAACAGTTAAATAGTATAATGAGAAGTTAGACTTCTGACTGAGTTTTGTTTTAGTTTCACATACAAACAGTTGAATAGTATAATGAGAAGTTATACTCCTGTCTTATGTTTTAGTTTTACAAACAAACAGTTGAATAGTATAATGAGAAGTTAGACTTCTGACTGACTTTTGTTTTAGTTTCACATGCAAACAGTTAAATAGTATAATGAGAAGTTAGACTTCTGACTGAGTTTTGTTTTAGTTTCACATACAAACAGTTGAATAGTATAATGAGAAGTTATACTCCTGTCTTATGTTTTAGTTTTACAAACAAACAGTTGAATAGTATAATGAGAAGTTAGACTTCTGACTGACTTTTGTTTTAGTTTCACATGCAAACAGTTAAATAGTATAATGAGAAGTTAGACTTCTGACTGAGTTTTGTTTTAGTTTCAATACAAACAGTTGAATAGTATAATGAGAAGTTATACTCCTGTCTTATGTTTTGTTTTTACAAAGAAACAGTTGAATAGTATAATGAGAAGTTAGACTTCTGACTGACTTTGTTTTAGTTTCACATGCAAACAGTTAAATAGTATAATGAGAAGTTAGACTTCTGACTGACTTTTGTTTTAGTTTCACATACAAACAGTTGAATAGTATAATGAGAAGTTATACTCCTGTCTTATGTTTTAGTTTTACAAACAAACAGTTGAATAGTATAATGAGAAGTTAGACTTCTGACTGACTTTTGTTTTAGTTTCACATGCAAACAGCCAATAGAGTTTCAGGCTATTTAAAAGAAATTATTTGGAAAAATAAATATCTAAGAAAATATGCTAAAACTAAAATATATAAATCTGTAATCAGACTACTTTGTACATATACAATAGAAACAAGTGATACTCGACGCCTATTGGAAGCATGTCAAATGAAAGTTCTGAGTACAATACAAAACATAACGTTAAGATATAACATTAAAAGTGATAAGATAAGAGAAAGTTTACAAATAGAATAAATTTCAAATTGGATAAATAATAGAAGGAAAGAGTGGAATGAACATAAAAATAGAATGTCAAACGACAGAATAGTTAAAAGTATTAGGGATCAATTTCCAACTGAGAAAGGAAATAATGGACGCTCGAAGAAAAGATGGAAAGATACAATTGAGACAATCCATTGAAGAGGAACAGACACCTTGTCTACATTGGACGAAAGAAAAAGAGTAAGATAGAAACAGTCCAATAGTAAAATGATAAGTTAGACTTATAGCTGTCTTTTGTTTTGGTTTCACACACAAGCAGTCTAATAGTATAACGAGAAGTGACACTTCTATCTTTTTTTTTCATACTCAAACAGTCGAACAGTGTTATTACTCATTCAAAATATCTCTGCAGGCGGAAGAATCAGGAAGCTCTGTTTGTTGGTACACGTGACGTCATATAAGGCAGTGTACACTGTCAGCGTCCCACGTCCCATTCCCCTCTGAACTCACAGATAGCAGTGTCACGTGGTCCATTTCTGCATAAACACGACTGCAGTGCCCTCCGTCAACAACTGCGCTTACTCCTTAAACGGGTAATATGAGAAGTTAGACTTCTGTCTTTTGTTTGGTTTCGTTCTGTAACAGTTGAATAGTTCGCTCTCTAACACTAGAATAAGTAAAATAAAAATAATAAAAATATGTATTATTTAGCACATATCTATATAAGTTATATGGGAAAATCTTAAAATACATTATTACAATTAGATAGTATAACTACCACAGGATTGATGATCGGGGCAAGAGGTACTATACCAGGATTCTTAGCTAAATTTTGGAATTCCTTAGATTTGGACAGGGTGTATCTTTCTAAAATTGCCATCGCTGCCACTAGAGGATCAATTTCAGTTTTAAGAAACCATATTTACAAAATTTCTACTTATAGTATGTATACTATAATTAGGCCTACAATTGAAAATTTTTATGCATTTACAAAATGTATTTCATGAATTAAAAAAATTAATTGTCTGTATCACTTTGTCCTTGAGGCAATCCTCTAATGAGGAAAGTTGTATATAATAATAAAAAAGGCATTAAATTGTTTTATCCTTACGCATGCGCAATGTTAACAAATAGCACTGATGCCAGAGTAAGAATTCATAATTCTGTAAGAAGTGGCTTACAGTGAGTTCTATTTGTATTTCCACTAATTACTATTATAACTCTTTCCTGTAGACTAAAAAGTGTTTTCGAATAATTATGGCTGCCCCATAATAAATTACCAAGTTTCTATCAAGAACATGTAATGTGTCCATTATACAGGACACGAGTACGAAAATGAAAAGTTGAAAGAACAAAACTGCGACAAGATGACTGGTCGGTAATTAAACACATTTTGGGAAGATAATTGTGTGTTTTGGTGGATTGTAATTACAATGGTTGGTTACGCATCTCTGCCCCGAGGAAGTCAATTATCCCGTCCATCCATGTCACACTTGCCAGTTATTACCCGACACATACATTTTAAATTATGGCACAAAATACGTGCTCCTCACTTAACATTATTTTCACTAACTGACAAACTAAACATGAACTACTAAGTATTTTACCTTAGCATAATAGTTTCTACTGCTCATATAACATAAATTATTAATTACACAGCTGTCATCATAAAATGTTTGAATACAGTTGGTTTCTCTACACGGATGGCTATAAAATAAGGGATTTACAGATTTGATACAAACTTTATTGCACTTTCTTAAATCTGCCAACTCGTGTATACATCTGCAAATGTATGTATTTTATTATTATTTTCCAATTGAATATTTACAGATTATGAAAATGAAAAAGTTATAAATTGAGAAAAATCTCAGAGGATGAATTACAATATTCAGTTTATAATTTCAACAAAATAGCTATCAAGTAGGCCTATAATAAGGAAATTAATAATAGAAAACAAAAGTTTCGTTTCTCAAACAGTTGAATAGTATAATGAGAAGTATGTATACAACACTGGTCAACAGTGATTTTGTTGCCCTTGATATAAGGTTAATTTCAGATTATATTTATGCTCACAATTCATGAAACTATGAATGATTTTGGAAGATTTGCTCTGTTTTTTTAAATCTTTATTTTCATTTTACACTACAAAAAACGGACATTATGAAAAAATATAACATATATATTTATAATGTCAATTGTTTTTTTTGAAAAGTTAGTATACACCGACGAAAATAGAAAGAAAAATGTCGAAAACCTATGTTATATATCAGTGAAACGTCATTTATAAGATTTTTCTTCTATAATTTTTTGGGGAAAAATCTCTTTTTAAAGTCCAGCAGTAATATGCCATCATGTGACGGTCCCATCTACGCTGATACCTTTACTCCATTACTTTTAGATCCTTTTGAAAGTCCTCTCCTTGTTCGTCATTATAATGTCCTAAATTATCCGGAAATCTATCCAGGTGACTGTGGAGAAAGTGTAACTTTATACTCATATTTGCTCCCAGAATCTTGAAGCTTATCAACATGTTTTGCACAATTTCTTTATAATTTGGTGCTTTATAGTTACCTACGAAATTTTCTACTACCAATACAAAACCCTTCCAAGCTTCACTTTCCGGGACAGTCATAACTTTGATAATATTTGAATCTTTCATCAATTGCCGAATTTGAGGACCATCAAATATTCCACCTTTTAACTTTTACACACTGAACTTAGGAAATTTTCCACAAATCTGTTTGAAACATTCCCCTTTCTTGTCCAACGCTTTGACAAATTGTTTCATCATATCCAGATGCACGTCTTGAGTACTTTAATTTTGTCAAATAACTGAGATCACGGCCGATGTGCGGAGTGAGGGGTGTGAGAGTGGGGAACACGTGATGTTTGTATACGCGATAAAAAAATGCGCAGAAATCAAATCATGACTGGAAACATACATTGGTATTAGTAACAAGCCATTTACTGTTTAAGATATAAGATACGCAAAAATCATGAATAAAACTAGAGCACATTCAGCACTTTCATGAATATATTCGTAAACTGTGCACTTAAAAACGTAGCAATTCGCTGAGATATCCAGGGCAACAAAAAAATTGTAGGGCTGTGGAATGTATATATAACAGATTGAGAAGTGAAACTTATGGTTGGTCATTTGTTTGGTTTCACATACAAACAGTTGAATGGTAATATTAGAAGTTAGACTTATGACTGTCTTTGTTTTGGTTTCACACACAAATATGAGTATTTAATACTATCAGGTTCTCATTTTGACATTTCTGATATTCTCTCCTGTTATTGGCGTTGTTGTAACCCACTTCTGAGGTTGGAGTGTCTTGAAGGCGGAGTTACGCTGTTCCGATGATATAGGATAGGTGATGATGATAATTATGTGCCATTAATCCTAAACTGAATCTAATGAGGTGAATACGATAACGATGTACAAGCGATGTTCGGAAGAGTTTGGGCCTTAAAATTTGCTGACTCTGTCTAATAGATGAGAAAAACCCCCGAAAATCCTCATCCAGGAACTTTTCTCGGCCGAAGGTCGAACTCGGGCCCGTTGCATGACAAGCAAGCACGCTACCTCGAGACCACAGAGGTGGATATTGTACTAGCTACATAAATAATATGCAATAAATATATAATACATTATATATAGCCTATAAGAATAATGAAATATTGAAATATATTAATTTTGAAGAATATTTTAATTATATTTTTTGAAAGTTGCATTTCAGAATCGTAGACATGAAAATATTTCTTTCACATAACTGTTTTATCTAGTTCCATGACACTCACTTTGAGATAACATCACTTACTTACTTACTTACTTACTCACTGGCACTATCGAACCCGTAGATTCATGGCCGCACAGACATAAGCTCTCCACACATCCCTATCCTGAGCCAATGCTTTCCAATCATTCCCTGTACAATCTACTTCCCCCAAATCATAGTTAATGTTATTCTCCCACCTGATTCTTGGTCTACCAACTGGGCGTTTTCCCTCTGGCTTTCCTACAAGAAGCTTCCATGCAAGTCTTTCATTTCCCATACGTGCAATATGTCCTGCCCATCGCAGTCTACGAGACTTAACTGTTCTTATTATATCTGGCTTCCTATAAAGACCATGTAGTTCATTGTTATGTAGTCTTCTCCATTCACCTGTCTGTTCATCTCTCTTTGGTCCAAACATTTTCCTAAGTACTTTATTCTCAAATACTTGTAATCTCCTTTCCTCTCTTAAAGTAAGAGTCCATGTTTCGCACCCATATAATATAACTGGTAGAATAATAGTTTTATATATTTTCAGTTTAACGTTTTTTTAAAGGAGTTGGGACATCAAGAGTCTCTGCAATGCATAATAGCAAGCATTTCCAGAATTGAGCCTATGTTTAATTTCTTTGTGCATCTCATTCCTGTTTGTGATCATTGTTCCTATGTATTTGAATTCAGCCACTTCCTCAAAATTTCCCTCATTTGTCATTTGCTGTCCATTTCCATTATATAATGAATTTCTACGTGTGACCATATATTTAGTTTTATTGATATTTACTTCCAGTCCTAATTTCTTAATGTTACTCAATAGTGTGTGCGTGTTGTCCTTTAGTATCTCCTCGCTATCGGCCAATAATACTACATCATCAGCATAAACTAACAGCTTATTAATACCATTCAGTTGTAGCCTTCCTCATTCTCTAAAGATTTAATGGCATGCTCTAGTACAATATTAAATAGTAGAGGAGATAGTGCATCTCCTTGCTTCAACCCATTCTGGATTCTTTTTATAGATGTTTTATTTTGAGTGGGATTTTCCTCGATTTCAGAAACAATAATATATTACGATGCAAGGTTGAGAAATGCTTTTTACAGAATCGAGGAAAAATATTTCCGAGATTCTGTAAAACACTCCACAAACGTGCGTTGTACATTATTTTTTGCGCGACTGTGTTTTCAAAATAATAAATAATAGTAAAACAATAACATCTTTGTTGGAAATATTTGCGTTCATTAAAAACAATTGACTAACGTTACAGTGTGGGCTGTGTTTATTAGTTGAAACAACAGCAGGCCTTGAGAACAATTATTGATAATATGGCCGCAAGTACGTATTTATTGTTTTATATTGTTTCAAATAAAGTTCAGTTAATTTAAAATGCAGTGATTTGTTTCGTATAATGTATATTAACACTACCTTTTGGATATTTTCTGTCTATACATTGTACGTAGTATACATAGACGGCAGTCGTTTTACTTCCCACACGTGGGTGTACATGTAATATTACAGTATAGTTATTTAGGTTGGCAACCCCGAAATGTAGGAAGTTGAACTTTCAATAATGGTCGTCACTGCTGGCAAATACGCACTCTCGCGCAAAAAGTTAATTCAAAACAGAAATCTATGGGTTTAATTAAACAAGTGAAGGTCTGATATTAATTTTATAACGAATTTTAGACGTATTACCAAATTATAGTGATTAGTAAATTATAAAAAGTATACAAATTTCGATTGTAACTTCCAAGCTGAATTCGTGAAGAATCAAAGAGGGAAGTGTGAGAAAAATTACACAGGTCAACATGATTTTTGTCTCATGAGTACCAATAGTTGTACTTAATGCAGTATTTTATCGTGTTTTCAAATATGTATTCGCAATTTCTCCATCATCCACAGTATTTTATTTCAATTTAAATTAATGGATTTAAATAATTATTTTTAATAACATTTTTTCGTCCATTTGTCCATTGTAAAAATAAAACCAAATGAGCTAACCCAAATGGTTTCAGCTATGGAAAAGAGATATCAAGGCAAATGGAATCCTAATATGCTGGCCGATTATTGTTGGACCATCAAGAGGGATGCTCCACACGCGAAATATAGCAGAAAATCGTCATTTCTTACTTTCTAGGTGAGTCCGAATGTTCGAATATTGTGTAGTTACGAATGTAGAAAATATTAAAGTGTTTGAAATTATAAACGCCTCTCTCTCGGAAACCGTGCGTGATGGAGAAAACCCGATATCATATTTGAATTCAGGAGACAAAATACTATCAGAATCACATATTTTTCTCTCTGAGACAAAAAAAAAGTTTATTTTTTGTTGCTCACTGTAATCCTATGGGTTTTATTTGAGAATTTATTTTTAATACGATATAATCCCTGTTATAAAACTTTCCGCATATATTTATTAATACATTTATGTATTTAAGATAACACGATGATGAAGATCTAACAACATATTAGCGGCACTTCTATGACGATTTCAGCTATTAAGCAGATTGTATTATTAAGTTGTCAGTACCTGCTGTCATGCTCAAATCTCTTAATTTAATACCCAACTCATTTAAATACAATCAAAATCACATTCAATTGCAAAATGAGTCGGCAAAGTTTCCGACAAAAGTTTTATCTCATTATTTATTACACTTTAGTTTAAATTAAGTATTTATAATTTTATTTATTCGAAAAAAATCTGATTCTAATGGCTCATTTTTTTACTCTAATAATGGATAACATTTAGATTAAAGAATAAATAACAAATGATAATTTGAATTAATTAATTTTAGTATTAACGTTAGCTACAACATGACAATCCATCCATCCATAGTAATTCTGCCCGAAGGCAGGTCCTTCACTGCAATCATAGCATTTTCATGCTATGCTTGCAGCTTTACTAGGGAATTGTGTAGGTGTGGTAGCTTCCCGTTGCTTTCCACACCGGTGAAGGATGATGATGATAATGATAATGGTAAGGATGATAATAATGATGATGGCCATATGATTTCGGGGACCGTTTGGGCCTTAAAGTTTTCCTGACATTTGTCTTACAGGTGAGGAAAAACCCCGATAAAAACCTCATCCAGAAAAACTGCCCCGACCGGGGATCGAACCCGGGCCCGCTGCGTGACAAGGCAGCACGCTACCTCGAGACCACAGCGTAATATGAGAAATATCATGTTCACTGCAAGAAGATCGTAACACTTTTTTTTTTTTTTTTTTTTTATTTATTTATTTAGCCTGGTGGAGTTAAGGCCATGTGGCCTTCTCTTCCACTCACCAGGACAAACATATATTACATAAGAATATAACAATCTTAATTAACTCTAATATTAAACACTAAGTAAAAATTTGATCAAAAGATAATATCTAATATACATATTACGATCTATAATACAACCAGTTAATATTAGTTTAAAATTAAGACTAAAACTAATAATAAAATGTATACAAGCAAGACATATTAAATTGTCCCTGTCTAGTGTATATAAAAAACAGGAAAATAATGAGATATAGAAAACTAATTTTACGATTATACAATATTTAAAACAAAACAAATAAAAATATTTGTTATTCTTAATATTATTTACATAAATAATTAAATATATTAATATTGCTAAAAGAATACTATCAGTGAGGTGTATAAGTCAGTTTGTTATTAAATAATCCTTTAGTTTGTTTTTGAAGGATGTTATAGTTTGACAGTCTCTGACATAGGGTGGAAGGGAATTCCATGTTTTGGTAAGTGACACCGTAAAAGATAATGAATAATATACAGTGTGATGAGGCGGGATATAAAGGACAATGTGCTGATGGGATCGAGTGTCAAGATTATGTGTGTCGGATAGTCTGATGAAGCGGCGTGATAAATAATTAGGCGATGATGTGTGAAGTATTTTTATAGAGAAGGGATAGGGAATGGACAGTTCTACGATCTCTTAGACGAAACCACGATAATTGTTCCAGGGACGGTGTAACATGGTCAAATTTGCGAATACCACAAATAAAACGTGCGCAAGAATTATGAACACGTTGAAGTCTTTTGAGTGGAAATAATATTTAAGTCTGTAAAAAGAGTGTCACAATAATCAAAATGGGGCATTGCAAGTGTTTTCTACTAACATTTTCCTAAGGGCGAATGGCAAACAATTTCGTACACGATTTAATGAATGTATTATTGAGAAGACTGTTTTGCATGTATGGTTTATTTGTGTATTCCAATTTAAGTTTTTGTCAATAAATACTCCTAGAATTTTTACTGTCTCACTATAAGGGATTTGAACTCCGTTTAGTGACACATGCGAAACTGTGTTTAGGGTAATTGTAGATGAAAATAGGAGGTCACTGATGACCCATAATGATTGATTGTGACTTGTGTATTGGAGTTTAATTGCAAAAGACCATATTTAACTGTCCAAGTCCTTAGTGACGTCCAGATCCTCGTTTAATTTTGGCAACAGCGTCATTTAGTGATTATTTGTCTGTGTGGATGTAGATTTGGCCTGTCGTCTGTCAATAAATTATGTTTTCATGGAGCGTAGGGAGTTAGATATAGGGTCAATATATTGTAGATTGAAGAAACGCAAGGTCCAAGTACCGAACCCTGTGGAACCCCAGCTTTAACGGAAGGACCACGAAGGAACATAATGTATGATTTCCTATAACAGATTGCTGGCGCTCATGAAGGTAGGAATTGAACCATTTCGTGGCACTATCAGAGAGTAAGAGGTTTTTAAGTTTATGCAACAATAAGTCCAAGTCTACCGTGTCGAATGCTTTACTAAAGTCCAGTAATGTAAGAACGGTAAGTTTTCGATTATCAGCACTTCGCGTATGTCTTCGCAAATATTTAGTAGAGCAGTATTTGTATTGTGTCCTGTCCTGAAGCCTGACTGAAATTGATCTAGAAGGTTGTAATCATTTAGGTATTCAGTCAGTGTTTATGGACTAATCGTTCCAGAGCTTTTGAAAGAGTAGGTAAAATGCTAATGGGTCGAAAGTCGTTCGGGGTTGAGGGCGTTTAACTTTAGGCAGTGGACGTACGAGGGCTTGTTTCCACAATGAGGGATATGTAGAAGTTTGTAGTGAGGAGTTAAAAATATGAGTTATAGTAGGTAGTATAGCTTCGATTATTTTATTCAGTAAAGTAATATTTATACGGTCAGTTCCTTCTGCTTTGGTTTTTATTCGCATGATGGCTTTCTTTACGTCGTAGTCTGTAACATATGAGAAGTGGAAATGTTCTCTGTCGGGTTGATTTGTCAGTGATAATTCATTTATTGTTTGTTCTTTATCCTTTGGAGTAGTAGTTATACCTGTGAAGTGATTATTGAGTGTGTCCAGGGAAACAGGTAATTTGTCTACCTGTGTGTCTTTTGTCCCAATTCCCATTCTATTCAAGTTTTTCCAGATTTCTGAAGTATTGGTATTTGTTAGGTTGTATAAATGTCTAAGTTTGGCGTTTCTTATAGCTTGATTTGTCTTGTTACGTAACTGTTTATATTGAGTGAGACTTGTGTCTGTTTTGTTGAGTCTATATTTCTTATGTGCTGCGTCTCTATCAGTCATCAAGTTACGAATTGAAAGAGTCATCCAGGGTGCAGGGCGTCGTTTCACGAGTTTAGTTTTTGGTGGGGCATGTCTGTTGTATAATTGTAGTATAAAGTCATTTAGTGTCTCAACTTTTTCATCTACAGAATGCAGCGTCCATATTGAATGCCACGGCATCTGCATAGCTTCTTCAATTAGGGTTGCATTGTCTATATGTTTTAAGTCTCTATACGTAATAGTCTTTCGAGTCGGTTTAGGGCACTGCAGTGAATATGCTAAGAATATAATATCATGTGCTGATATTCCCGGGGCTGGCAGTTGCCCGTGAGTAAGTACTCTGTCTGGATTATTAGTTGCAATTAAGTCAAGTAACGTCTCAGAGTGATGAGTGTGATGTGTAGGTCGTAGGGGTAGGAGTGTCATATCACAAGCCTGGAACGTAGCCATCAGTTGTTGTGTATGTCTGTTATCAGTGTCTAGTATATTTATATTAAAGTCGCCCATAACGATAACGTGTTCATATTGTATTCGCGCGTTTTGTAAAGTGGACTCAATTTGTCTAACAGTAGAAGTTACTGGAAAACTCACCTCCATGTGTTGTGCACCGAAAATGTTTAAAAAATCTGTTAAGTACAATAATGATAATAATAATAATAATATAATAATAATAATAATAATAATAATAATAATAATAATAATAATAATCATTATAACACTGAGCAACAAAAAAGAAACTTTTTTCTCAGAAAGAAAAATATGTGATTCTGATAGTATTTTTTCTCCTGAATTCAAATATGATATCGGTTTTTCTCCATCACGCAAGGTTTCCGAGAGACAGGAATTTATAATTTCAAACACTTTAATATTTTCTACATTCGTAACTACACAATATTCGAACATTCGGATTCACCTAGAAAGTAAGAAATGACGATTATCTGCTATATTTCGCCTGTGGAGCATCCCTCTTGATGGTCCAACAATAATCGGCCAGCATATTAGAATTCCATTTGCCTTGATATATCTTTTCCATAGCTGAAATCTTCTGATGAAAGTGTTCCCCGTTTTATTTTACAATGGACAAATGGACGTAAAAACGTTTATTAGAAAGTAATTATTTAAATCCATTAATTTAAATTTAAATAAAAAACTGTGGGTGATGGAGAAAATCCGAATATATATATATTGAAGACACGATAAAAAAAATTGCATTAAGTACAACTATTGGTACTCATGAGACAAAAATCATGTTGAACAGTGTTATTTAGAAATAAGCACAAGTCACGCAAGAAAAACCATTTCACCCAATAAATAAAGTTAACAAAATAGAAAAATTGTTTTCCTGTAATTTTTTTTAACATGGACTTGCTCCTTCGCAGAAACTTGGAGTTATTTGTATAAACATGTACTTCAATAAATTAAGAACCTCATAATGTGTTACCCAACCAATTTTAACTTTGAATGTACTTCAATTATTTGTTTAAGAATCACGAAGGTTATCTTATTAATTACAATAAAAAAAAGAGTTAGAGGCCGCTAATGTCAAAAGCGACGCAAAAGGAACAACAGTTAGTGGCGCATATCCTTCTGCTGAATATGAAAGACGGTTTCCGAAAGGCCTAGAGTTCTTAAAATATCTATAACAATAAAAGTTGTACCTGTTGTGGCAGTCGTCCTCAACAAATTATATTTGTATAAAATATTCAGCTAGGGCTTTCGGAACCGGTTCCAGTTTCAAAGCTGTTCGATGTGTACTGGTTGTTTAACGAATATATTGTATAGTGGGTTGATCTAGTACGCCGTGTTCTCTTCCAGCAGGTTATGGTTTCTTGCATATTTCATGATTTCTATTTCTTCTAATATTTTTTTTTTGTTTTCTCTACGCATTATTGAGAGGGTGTTTTCTAATGTGTTGAAAAGTTGGCCTGTGTTTGTAATGTTCTTAGCGAAACTTGATTTGTTTCCATTTTTTACGAAATCGGTGAAATGATCGTTATATCATATTTTGAAACTCCTGGTTCTACGCCCTGTATAAAATGTTTCACAACTATTGCATTTAACTTTATACTCCTTTGTTGTTTTTTATGCTGATGTCTTCTATTTTATTGATATAATATTCTTTCGTTTATGTATTTTTTATTTGTTTATTGTTTTGTTTCCTTATATGTAAGGATTTTGATTTGTTTTCATTTATTTCTTTGTCCAGTTTAGTTGTATTTATTAATTATTTTATTTTATTTTTTTCTTATTAGTTTGTTGATTATTTTTACACGCTTTATATCAGCTTGACCTGCATCTATCTATGTAATGGAATCTTCCAACACGTTTTTCACAAATAAAAACAAAATAAAACTTAATTTCAAGTAAGACAGTAAAGAAGACACTTAAAAACATTGGATCGACTTGAAACTTTGTTTACTTGCAAAGGACCAATGACAATACAAAGTAAAGTAATCCCACTACAGGCCTCAGGAGGCCCTTGGGGCAGTAGGAGGTTAAGGCTCCCGCTATTTCTGGACAATCGGCACTTGATGTCAGCCGGGTTGTCAGCCCTGCGTGACGGCCGCCTTTACTCCCAGAACAAGTGTCTGGTACTCATTTCCGTTAGAGGCTGAGTCAACCCCAGGGCCATAGTGCCGCCAGAAGGTTTGGGTCAATTTAAAATTCCTGACCCCACCGGGACTTGAACCCTCGACCTTCCGGCTTGTAGCTCAGTGCCTTAACCACTACGCTACGGCGTGCCCCATGACAATACAATAATTTCATAAATGTTTTCTAAGATCCTGGCTAGGATCATCAGGACATCAAAAAAATAAAGCCGATATAACAGGTTGCGGACGTATCGACATTTTTTAGTCTCTCGTTCTGGTAGCTCAGTTGGTAGAGTGGTGGACTGTAGTTTTATATAATTTCAGTAATCCATAGGTCGCTGGTTCAAGTCCGGCTCGGAGGATTTTTTAGAAGAGTAGGCCTATTACTTTTAGCTCGTACTACAATAGTATCGAATTTGCATTTTTAGAAAACCATACTAAAAAATAAATAATAGTTTAAAGAAACTAAAACAACACGCTTCATTAGAAACCCGAACTAAGAAATGAAAAATAATTTTAATTTCCAGCACGTTTGAGATACAATTAAAGCGGTCAACAAAAAAATCAACTCCAACACATATAGAATAAAACTAGAGTTATCTACAAAAAAATAATTTTACCATCAAAAGCGTTGGGGTGCTCTACATGAATTAATTAATATATTTGATAATAAACAGATATTGATAAAAATAAAGTATCTAAGAAGAAAACGTAAAAACCATAAAAAACATCCCACGCTTTTGATGGTAATTTTTTTTTGTAGATAACTCTAGTTTTATTCTAGATGTGTTGGAGATGATTTTTTTGTTGACCACTTTAATTTTATCCCAAGCGTGTTGGAAATTAAAATTATTTTTAATTTTTTAGTTGGGTTTTCTAATAAAACGAGTTGTTTTAGTTTTTTAAAAACTATTATCCATTTATTAAAAGTATCAGTTCATAAAAGTTTATAAAAAAAAGATTGAATCCAGTTGAGGACGACGGCACCTGTTTTAATGTTTTACTTTGTGAATAAAATAAACAAGTAACCATCAGAGGAACAGTGTGTACACTATGCAAAGTAACAATGTAAACAGAACGTATACAATGCGAACCTGATTTCTATCGAAGACAGACAGATGATATCTATAAAATATACCGGTACTGCATAGAAAACATAAAAAATACAGGACATTGAGGTATGAGACAGGAATCCGATCTTGCATGTATAACATACAATAGACTAAGTGAATGTCCACATAATGTAGACTTCAGTAATGTTTTGGACCTACACGGTGACCACAAAATAATTTCACACAAAATATTTTTGATTTTACGTGCAGGGACTCATTCACTAAGTCTTCTTACAAACTAACTAACTAACTAACTAACTCACTCACTGGGACTATCAAATTCATAGGTTCATGGTGGCGCGGGGATAAGCTCTCCAAACATCCATATCCCGAGCTAATATTTTCCAATCGTTCCCTGTATATTCTACTTTCTTCAATGTTAGTGTTATTTCTCCACCTCATTCTTGGTCTACCAAATGGGTGCTTTTCCACTGGTATGCCTACAAAAACCTTTCATGTCTACTATTTCATTCCCCATTCGTGTCACATGTCCTGCCAATCACAGTCTACGAGACTTAATTGTTTTTACTATATTTGATTTCTTAAAATGATCACGTGGCTCATTATTAGCTAGTCTTCTCCATTCGCGTGTTTGTTCATCTCTCACTGAGGCTTCTTTTGTTTTAGGCGTGTAAAATGTTATTTCCCGAAGAATAGTGTAATCCAGGATCTGTATATACTTGAAAAATCTTTTTTGAGCGATAGTGCCTTTTGTCGTACATACAGCAATGGCGACCGTGATTCAAAGTTCAATTTCCTACATTTCGGAGTTGCCACCTAAATAACTATATTGTAACAAAATAACTATACTGTAATATAATACATATTACAAACCACGTGTAGGAAGTAAAACCACTGCCCTCTATGTATGCTACATACAATGTGTATAAAAATATCCAAAAGGTAGTGTTAATATACATTATACGAAACAAATCACTGCACTTTAAATTAACTGAACTTCATTGAAACAATATAAAACAATAAATACTTACTTGCGGCCATGTTATCAATAATTGTTCTCAAGGCCTCCTGTTGTTTCAACTAATAAACATTGCCCAGTGTTAACGTTAGTCATTTGTTTATAATGAACGCAATTTTTTCCAACAAAAATGCTATTATTTTACTATTATTTATTATTTTGGGAACACCATCCCGCAAAAAATAATGTACAACGCACGTTTGTGAAGTGTTTTACAGAATACCGGAAATTAAAAACTTCGCTATCGCTCGGTTTTTTAAACATTTTCCTAGCTTCTGTAAAAACCACTTCCCAACCTCGCATCATAATATACTATTTTGTTCAATTATAACAATCAGTGACGTAGTTACTAGGCAACAAAATCTATAATTTATATTCTAACAAAACAGAAAACACGCTATCAAAACATAAAATACAGATTGAACAAAACTTAAAATACACTGTACTGATGATTTCGAATAATTACATGAATAAGTTTTCCTTGACTTTTCTGGAAGTGTGATAATAGTTGCATCTTGGACTGCTTTTAAAATGTTTCCTGATGAACCGTAAAAATCACTTCTCCGCTCATTTTTACTTTAAATTCACATATGAAACTAGCACCCAAAATTGCAGAATATAACAAAAATGTTTGCTGATTTGTCATGTATTTTTTTTTCTCTAACATATCGTTTCCGCAAAAAATAAACTTAATTAAATATATCAATATACAACATATACTAAAATACTCTGAACGTAGATAAAACATTGTAGACAACACGTTGTAAAATTAGGTTTAGTAACTAGTTGCCTAAATAACTTGTTTTTTGTCCTACGACCGATAGATTTCATTTCTTCCGCAAAAGTTTAATGGTTTGTATTGCATACTCCGTATTCAAAGAGAAATCTAACAACTGGAAAGTTGTCCCGAAAACAGATCTAACCCATAAACTGTTACTCTTGTCTTCACTTTGTTATATTTTGTTATAATATACTAGCTAATACCCGGCGTGCTCTTCTACGCCTAAATAAATGAAAATTAATATACTTTTATGTTTAGTTGAATAAGTATAAGGAAAAAAATTATAAATTTATATTTTTAGATACCCCATGCTGATTACCCGCCGTTGCCCGGGAATCTACTTATCCCGATCTTTTTGACATAAATGAGCTGAAATACGAAAATTAATGTGTTTTATGTTTAGTTAAATAAGTGAGGAGAAATATTTTTATCGTAATTATATTTAGATACCCCGTGCTGCTTACCCGGCATTATCAGGGAATCTATTCATCCCGATCTTCTTGGCATAAATATTCTAAAAGACAAAACTCGTTATTGTGAGTTATCCGTAAAAGAATACCGGTCATGTGCTGCTATGCTTGCACAGGAATCTACGTACTTGTCTGGAACTTCATAGCATCAGTGAAAGACAAAAATGGTTATTGTGAGTTATCCGTAAGAGATAAACATATGCTGTCACGGACTTTTTGTAGAGCTTTTAGAGATATTCAATTTTGTGTACTTGTTATGGTTTAGGCAGCGTAAGCCATTTAAGCGTCCAAAGAGCTACTTTTTTTACGTTTTCCACTACAAAGGGCGATTTTTAAGGGTGTAGGAGTTGAGTATCACAACTCTCTTATAGGCTATGTTCATCCCGGGAATCTCCTGAACATTTTGCAAAAAGCCCCATCACAATCGGATCAACGGTATGGCCGCGCATAAAGTGCGAACAAACAAACAAACATTCATTTTTATATATTAGATAGATCACTATTCGCTTGAATGCCAACTTAAAAATAATAATAAAACAAGTCTACAAGATAGTATGGATAGTTTTACATGCACTATGCAGTGATATTCTCCGGATAGTTCACTAATCCATTGAAAACTCAATTTTCGAATTTTGGAGGGTTACATTTCTTTTCGGGGCAACTATACAATTATGGACTAGAATTATGGATTTTGGGTTTTACTGATGGATGGAACGTGCTTCTTGTTACTATTTATCTGTGAACAGATGGAACGCCATATGTGCGGTGCGCAATGGAATTTTGCGCAGTACGTGACGCCATTATCTAATTCTCTCGTCCATTTACACCTTTCAAAGAGTCATAATTCAGAAAATGTATGCAAGAGCGGAACAAGTGATGGAATGTTTATGAGCTGCGATTTGGAGTAATTTCTGGGATGAGATGCGAGCCAATAAAAAGGGGTGTGTGTGCGTGTTAGTGGACATCTCAACACGTTTTCCGCTTTCGTGATGTGTTAAGCTACGCCTCACTAAACTCGTTTAATTAGCGTAAATTCTCGGTTTGTGAGGTAACTGACCATCAGGTGGCCGGTCCGGGTTCCTCCCTACATACAAGTACCACAAATCAAAAGAATTCACAAACAAAAGACCTTATATACTCAAGTTAGTTATTCACAAACATGTGTTATGAATATATCCCATCATATAACCATGATTTAACTTTTGTAATACCAAGAGATGCAAAAAGAAATGAAACATAGGCACAATTCTGGAAAAGAAAGCTATTATGTATTACAGGGACTCTTGACGTCCCAACTTCTTTCAAAAACGTTAAACTGAAAATATATAAAACAGTTATTTTCCAGTTACACTATACGGATGTGAAACACGGACTCTTACTTTAAGGGAGAATAGGAGATTACGAGTATTTGATATATAAAGTTCCGCGGTGGACTAGTGGTTATGCTCCTTGCCTCTGGTGCCGAGGGTCGCAGGTTCAAAGCCGGCCGGGATCGATGGATTTTTTAGGATGGAAAAATCCAAGGAGCAAGTCCTCCGGGAGGGACTTTAAGCCGTGGGTCCCGAGTCTGAAGATTTTCAGGGTCGTAAAAGATTATTAAGCCTAAATGAAAAGGCCTCTAAGCAAAATTTACCGAATTTTCCCGTCCTAGTACTACCTTGGTTTCCTAGATGTCAGTATGAGGCGGAACGCTGACCACGGACCACTCAAATGACATCTATACGAAAACAAGTGTAACTAAATTAGTATGGTTCAGTTTCTTCCCTGTAGGGGAGAACGCCTAAATCTCTGTTAAGAGAAACATGGGCTTACAACAAGGAATTTTTTGAACCAAAAAGAGATGAACAGACAGGTGAATTAGGAAGACTACATAACGGTGAGCTACATGATCTTTATAATAAGCTAGATATAATAAGAGCATTTAAGTCTCGTAGACTGCGATGGACAGGATATGTGGCAGGAATTTGGAATGAAAGATGTGCATGGAAGGTTTTTATAGGAAAACCAGTGGGAAAATGCTCAGTTGGCAGACCAAAAATCGTCCCCACAGATAAACTAGAGTTTTCTTCTCTATTTAGGAATAATTACATTATTTTTTATAATATGACTATATCTTATCTTTATTCATCTTTGGTTCGTGAAAATTTGAACATACAGTTTTTCAGACACGGCGAGTGTTTAGCTGTTGTTATGTTCTAAAACCATTGGAAGTAAGAGTTCACTTGAAGCGAAAATTCAAAAATTGCTCTAGCGGTCTTAATGTTCCATGTTTTACAACGAAACTCAGTAGGCCTATATCATATTAAAATAAACCGAGGTAGTCATTGTCCAAAAATCAGCGTCATCCGATCATTAGAAGTGGGTGTTTATACAAAATCCGAAATTAAAAATTGACTCTAACACCCCCCAGCGCCATATTTGATTCGACGCAATGTTAACTATAGAATTTAATTAGGTTTTATTAAAAAATCAGTAAAATCCGACCAATAGAAATGGGGATTTACCTGAAATCTGAAATTAAAAATTTACTCTAGCAACTGCCATATTTTTCACGCTTGGGGCAACTAAACAAATGACGATATAAAATTATAATTATTTTTATTGTACTTATTAATCAAAAATGAAAACCCATTCAATTTATTTAGGCGTAGCAGCGCAGCCCAGCTATTAGCTAGTTTATAATACTCACTCACTTACTCACTGGCACTATCGAACCCGTAGGTTCATCGCCGCACGGACATAAGCTCTCCATACATCCCTACCCTGAGCTAATGCTTTCCAATCATTCCCTGTATAATATACTTCCCTCAAATCATAGTTAATGCTACTCTCCCACCTCATTCTTGATCTACCAACTGGGCGTTTTCCCTCTGGCTTTCCTACAAGAAGCTTCCATGCACGTCTTTCATTCCCCATACGTGAAACATGTCCTGCCCATCGCAGTCTACGAGACTTAACTGTTCTTATTATACCTGGCTTCCTATAAAGACCATGTAATTCATTGTTAGTAGTCTTCTCCATTCACCTGTCTGTTCATCTCTCTTTGGTCATTTGAACAAATTATGGGAAGTATTAGAGAAATACAGTATTGATAGAAACCTAATAGAAATTATTAAACAAATCTATAAAGATAACTCCGCTTATGTTAAAATTGGAAATATAATGTCTAATCCTATAAAAACCACAAAGGGATTGAAACAAGGGTGCAGTCTTTCACCAATTTTATTTAATATTTATGTTGAATTTATATTAATGAAATGGAAACAAAGCTGCAAAGGTACGGGTATCCCAATAGGCAACAGATTTTTCTGACATTACAATTTTCTGATGATCAGCTGTTTTTAGCGCAAGACAAATTTTATATGGAATTCATGATAAAAAGGTTGAAAAACACATATGAATCATGGGGTCTCACAGTAAATTTACAAAAAATAGAATATCTGGCAATAAATAGCAATGAAAGAGAAAATTTAATATTGGAAGAAGTAATCCAAATAAAGCAAGTGAAACAAATTAAATATTTGGGAATACTTATGGATAACATTGAAGGTATAGGCAAAGAGAACATAAAACATAGAATTGAATTGAGTAGCAAAATAATATCATCGTTAAATTCCATATGGTGGGATAAGCATATTTGGAAAGGCACAAAAAAATATCGGTAAAACATTGATGGAATCTGTTGCAATGTATGGAAGTGAGGTATGGACAATCAATAAGTACTACAAGAATAGACTAATAGCTCTAGAAATTGATTATTTACGCAGAAGTGCCAGAAAGTCAAAATTAGAACAAGTCACAAATAAGGAAATTAGAAACATAATGGAAGCAGAAGAAAACATAATTGACAGAATTGAGGAGAAGGAATTAAAGTGGTTAGGACATATTTTAAGAATGGAAGATGAGCGATGGCCGAAAGTACTATATAAATGGCAACCGAGCAAGAAGAATAAAAGAGGGAGACCAAAGTTAACATGGAAGGAAAACATGAGGACAGTAATGCAAGCAATAGGGCTAAGCATTGAAGATGCCCTAGACCGTAGGCTTTGGTGGTTTGGCACGTGAAGACGGCAGCAGCTGTAAAAAAAAACCGAAGATACATAGATATAATATTTGAGCTGTGCAGGAAGTTTTCTGCACCTCTAGCCGTATTTATGAGCATTTGGGCCTAATACGGCGTTATATGTAATAGGAGCAGCTGCCTTAATTATGTGCACGAAATACGTGAACACTTCAAGACCATGTATTGTTAAAACATTGAACCAAAGCCACTGGCTACTCGTGACTGGGCCAACTAGCATCCCTGAGGGCGCCCATAAATCAGAACAACTGGTCATGTTTAAAAAATTTGCATTACAACACATGAAAACAATTGCCGCTCAAATTCCTCTTTGTTACGTGATCTATACAACAGTTGCAACCGGAAAGACATGCTACTTTTTAATATATTCATTTTAATACATAAGAAACTAAATTGCAAAGATAAAACACTCTCTTTTATACAGATTAAACACCACTTCAGATATTTATTTTTTATAATGTTCATTACAATAAAAGATCTTTATTCGCAGGGGTTATGTTCCGTTAATATGCCTCGAATACAGAAACTGTGATTATGGAATGTTAATTTGTGCGGGTATATAGGAAAAAACGTTCCAAGATTCCAAAATAAAATACAAATTATTAAAATAATTTCAATTTAATGAGAGATTTTGATGAATTTATATTGACTATTTAACTCATGCTTCAAATGGGAGTCAATGACCAATCACATTTCAATTATTTTTTATTTACAACCAATCACAGTCGTGTTACGCCTAGAATTTACCAACTAAAGTTTATCATAATAAAGAAAGCACCTTATTTTTTAACATTCTTAAATAGGTCATAGCATTATTTTGCAGTGACTGACTCTCTAAGAAATACGGCTACCAGATTGTATATATAGTGCATTAATGTCAACACATGCCGCATGCGGGAGTTAATATAAAACCTTTGTAGCAATTGATTATACCACCAAAAAAAGAAACCACTATTAAAATTCATCGGAGAACATATTGTTTAAACAACTCACCTCATAGGATTCATGCTTCCATGATATCGCGATTTCAAACATAGTCATGTTCATCGTCAGCCATAACAAATGATACAATTTGGAAAAAAAAAAAACATTTAAAAAAGAGAAACTAAGACCAGAATTTATCATCATCGTGATCATCAACAACAAAGTTTAAGCCCAATGGCCTGTTCCGATCTCATTATAGGTCGAATTGGTCCTTCCATCTGTTCAATGGTCTTCCCAACAATATTCTCCCTTTTGGTTTATAATTATACATTCTTCTTGGTATGCGCTGTTCATTCATTCGTAATACGTGCTGAAGATAAGCATTTTGATAGTATTTTATTCTTTCACAGAAATTAAATATATTAAGTTCTGTTCTTATATATTCGTTTTTTTTTCCAGAATGATTTAAGAATTTCTTAACGTTATTGGAGTAAATTGTGTATGCTTTTATATAAAACATAGTTTTTGAAAAAACGTCTGACTCACCCTGCAGAGAAATTGGTATTCATTCACCGTAATTTGCCCATAGTGCAGTACGAGCGCTAATTTATTTTTGTTGTAAAATGGAAAATATTGTAATTATATTTGTTAGTGAATTAAATAAAATACCTAAATTTTACATTTGGTACTTTTTTTAAATCCGGCGGGATACTAGTTTATTATCCGATTACGCCGCGGGATCCTACCAATCTTTTATTACATTGAGTTTGAAAGTTTTGAGTGACTATATCGACATTCCTTTGCCCGGGCCCATAGAAGGCAAAGATCAATCCACCTTTCCTTTGTAAATTACTTAACATATAGTACTAAATGCTAAACTATATTATAATCGTGGAAGCTAGAAGGAAAAAGGGGATTAATTTGGCTTGAGAAAGCTTTACAATATATATCAATTCGAAATAGCCAATGTCATGACTAGCTACACATTCAGTAAACATGCGTCAACTGAAAAGTTTTAATGTAAATCATTAGGTCATTTAAATACAATTAATATAACAAAAGTTTATCTCCTTGACCATTGAAAGAAAATATATGAATGAATTAACATAATTCGGTCATCAAAAGAAAAAGTCAATAATAATAATAATAATAATAATAATAATAATAATAATAATTAATAATAATAATAAACATACATACATACACACACATACAATCCAGTCCAGCCAAGGGCTAGGGTTCACAGTCTTGGTTTCCCTACCCTGGCTTATGGGACTGATGAAACCAAACAGCTCATTCGAGCTACCGTCGACCTGACCACGACGATTCCAAGAATTGATGATGACACTGATATTCACTTGCACAGCTTATTTGAGGCTTTTGATAACAAGGGGAAGATGCGCAGTAACACACAGCGCATAAAGAAGGGAGGGGGAGGTACGTAGGAGAGAGGAGAACGAAGACAGGAATTTGGCACTGTTCTATAACATCACTGTAGAGGGAAGACACGATGACGTAGTTATTACG
Organism: Diploptera punctata; assembly: GCA_030220185.1. NCBI lineage: Eukaryota > Metazoa > Arthropoda > Insecta > Blattodea > Blaberidae > Diploptera > Diploptera punctata. The sequence continues at coordinate 132,035 of JASPKZ010010466.1, forward strand.
TAGTTTTCAAGTGCCGAAAAGGTGATTTCGGTATACGATATCCTACCGGATAGTAAATTTAGATCAGATAGGCCGGATACTGGATAGTTGCCGGATATCCATTTCATCCCTAATGTTTACGCTTCAACGCCCATCAACCCATAATGTCTTCTGAGATGCCATTTTATGATATTGCATTACGTAATAGGCTATCAAATAATCTGACTAAGACGCTAACATTTCACTCGCTTCAGGGATGTCTGTACTTCAAATCCCGTCCTGATCAATCTCGTTATATTTCACCTTTTCTTTTCAGTCGTCAAAAAAAAATGCTGGAATGAAATTTTAGCACCAGGATTTCTTTCGACATAATCATTATTTCATAGTATTGAATTAAATGAGTAAACTTCTGCAAGACAACACAAACAAATTGACATGTCAGATCCAACCAAATATTTCTTATACGATATGATCTAAGTTGTTGAGTCCTTTTTTATTTCACCCTCTTTCGGGTGCCTTGGATCAATCATTTCTCTGTCTGTTGTTCCTTTCTTAGTGTCCAGTATTTTTTTAAATCTATCTGACATTCTTTTCCTCTCTTCTTCCGAGATAATAGGTTTGGATTTTTGTTTACATTTATCTTGGAACCTTATGTTTTCATCTTGAATAATTAATATAGTTGTTTGATCGATTAGTGAATTTTCTGTAATCTTTAATTCTATTAGGTCTTTTTCAGTTTGTTTAAGCTAGTTGGGTTTTTGTTTTGCGGTTACGGAAAGAATCAAATATTTCGTTCTGAGAAGATAATCGTACACATTTATTCTCCTTTTTCGTATATCTGAAAGTTTTTACAAGTTAAGAGTCTGTAAGAGGTAGGCCTAAATAGCATATTACTCGTATAATGAGAGGTTGGCAAGTGGTTTTTACAGAAGCGAGGATATGATTAAAAACCGAGCGATAGCGAGGTTTTTAATTTCCGAAATTCTGTAAAACACTTCACAAACGTGCGTTGTACATTATTTTTTGCGCGACGGTGTTTTCAAAATAATAAATAATAGTAAAATAATATCTTTGTTGGAAATATTTCCATTCATTATAAACAATTGACTAACATTAACAGTTTGGTCAATTTTTATACGGTAAATGCCGAAAATAATTTAGTTGAGACTACAGCACGGCGTGATACCAATCAGTCATAAAATGGTGACAAGTGCGAACTTATTGTTTTATATTGTTTCAAATAAAGTTCAGTTCATTTAAAATGCAGTGATTTGTTTCGTATAATGTATATTAACACTACTTTTTGGATATATTTTTGTATATACATTGTAAGAAGTATACATAAAGGGCAGTGGTTTAACTTCCCGTACGAGGTTTGTAATATGTAATATTACAGTATAGTTATTTAGGTTGGTAACCCCAAAATGTAGGAAGATGAACTTTCAATCATGGTCGCCATTGCTGTAAGTACGACAGAACGCACTATAGCGCAAAAAATAACTTCTGACATTCTTGAAAGTATATTTATTGAATAAATATAAAACTTCTTAATTTATTCTCATAAGCTCGTTGCTCAAAGAGGTTGAAGTAGTGGTATTTACAGATTTACTGATAACGTGTGAATGGGAAAGATTTTAGTCGCTTCAGACGTAAGTAAATGCTATAAATTATTTCACAGATTTATTAACAATGAACAGCGTCATAAAGCTATGCCCACAGGGAGCATGCGCAGTGAGCGTATCACAAGTATCATTTGTTTTATAAAAACAAATATAGTTAATTATACAATTTCTTAACTCATACATTGGTAATTTATGTTATACGTTTAATTTATTTAATATTTTAACAAAACAGAAGAAAACAAACGAGAAGAAAAACAAATTAATTAAATGTGTGTCGAATTATACAATATATCTAACGATAATAATCAGTTTTGCATGATTTCATCTTTTAGTGCTAAGTGATAAATGTAATATGTAAGATAATAATAATAATAATAATAATAATAATAATAATAATAATAATAATAATAATAATAATAATAATAATAATGTTTTATTTATTCTGGCAGAGTTAAGGCCATAAGGCCCTCTCTTCCACTCAACCAGCACAAATACAAATAAATATTTGACATATATCTATATTTGTCTATATACATTAAATGTTGCAATGTAAATTTCACGTAGAAACAACATTTTATACAATAATAACACTGGAACATGTATTTGATGTTGCACAGAATATTCGTTAAAATGAATATGGCTGCCATGTCTTCATGTTACGCATGTAGTTAAATATCGTAGAAAAATATATTGAAATAGTCTTTGAAAATAATGTAAAAATCATTGTAAATGACGGGAAATAATTTGAAAAATGAAACCCTAAGAACAAAATTTGACAGGAGTTTATGAAGGAATTAAAAAAGTCGCGGCAAAAGACGAGGTAGACTCGTCGGCAATTAAATGGCCTTCAACTCGGAAGACGAGCTATACTCGCTTAACTCTGTTCTTGCATATTTTGAAATATTTTGTACATCCCTTTGCATGGCAATATTTTGTTATCGCTCATGAATAATAGACGAATGTGTTTTGGCCTTAACCCTTATTGTGATCTCAAGTACCGTTATCTTTTGTTTGTTTTAAACATCTGAAAATAGACAATTTAAATCCGGTTTTTTCGGGAAATGCATTGAGCATTTAAATCTGAAGTGAATGGGTTAAAATGGTCGCGTCACATGTTGTAAAGAATGGTCGGAGTAGGTTGTTAGCCTCACTGCAAATCCCCAAAGCTGGATTCTCTATCTGGCATCACTGGCTGCTCACTCAATATGTTAATACTACAGGTGTGGAAATCTAGATCTGAGAAGTTGGGTTGCTACTGAAATGTAACACGGAAGACCTACAACACAATGGCTATGTTAAATGTTAGTAGGAGACCTACAACACAATGGCTATGTTAAATGTTAGTAGGAGAGTTTGGGAGTAATTTTAATATGTCTGACAGGGATACAGTTGCATTGTGGAATGTAACAGACAGCTATGTCTTCATAAGATACTATCATCAATCATAGCGACAAGTCTGTGTAAATAATTATCTCCTATTATCTAGAACAATGTAACTCAACAGAACAATACACAAATATTAGCCCTACTACTTGCTGCAAAAGTGATTCAAATCACTCCCTATATTATCAAGACTAAAACCAATGTTTAACACCAAATCCAAACAAGTAGTCCGCGTTTAATACCTAGTGGGTATCCTTTTGTTGAAAAACATCAGACAGTATGTCGTATTCGTGTGCTGAAGATGGAAGTCGATTTGCGAAAGGCCTACAGTTCTTAATAGTTTTTTTTAATTAGGCTAGTTGATGACGAGACTATTAGCTAGGTATTTATTTTAATACTGGTTAATACATCCATTTCTAATTGTCGGATTTCGCTCATTTTTGGATAATATCTGACCCGGTTTATTTTAATATTTTCCCTAAAGCGACTTAAACATTTTCTTCCTACAGCTCTTAAAAGAATTTTAATCCAAACGTTAGTGATGCCGCATTTTGACTATTGTGACGTTCTACTGACTGACATAAGTGAAGGATTGTCGGACAAACTGCAGCGTGTCCATAATATGTGTATCAGATTCATATTTAATGTTCGAAAATACGATCACATTTCTCCATTATTCCACGAATTGTCATGGCTACATCTAAAAGAGAGAAGAAAATCGCACTGTCTAGTTCTCCTATTTAAGATCCTACATACCTCGATTCCCAATTATTTATCATCCCGTTTCCAGTATCTATCCTCAAACCATAACTTAAACACAAGATCACAACATAGTCTCTTGCTTAATATACCGCAACATAGGACATCACATCACTCCATGTCATATACCATCTTCACTTCTCGCACCTGGAATTCTCTACCACAAGAAATAAGGGGCTGCCGGACATTGGCATCTTTTAAAAGAAATCTAAATTTATATTTGCTCTAAACTCGACTTCATTATTATCCAGTGTAAGTATATATATTAATTGGTGTTTCTCGTACAATTGATCATATTTATATTATTATTACTATTATTATTATTATATTATTATTATTATTATTATTATTATTATTATTATTATTATTATTATTATATTATTATTATTATTATTATTATCGTATCATTATTGTTATTACCCTATGAAATGTTGTTTGTACATGAAATGTACATAGCTACATTTATTGTATCTTTAACTGTTTATAATTAGTATAGTGTATCTATATTTGTCGAATATTTATTTGTATTTGTACTGGTTGAGTGGAAGAGAGGGCCTTATGGCCTTAACTCTGCCAGAATAAATAAAGTATTATTATTATTATTATTATTATTATTATTATTATTATTATTATTAATACGATATACTGAGTTTGGTTATGAAACATAGAAAATTAGACAGAGCGATTTTTAAATTTTTACTTCAGGTGAACTCCTACATCTAATGGTTTTAGAGGGTTCAATTGTAAATCTAAACCATCCAGAGAACCATTCAAAACACACACAAAATTTCATAAAAATTGGTCCAGTCGTTTAGGAAGAGTTCAGTGACAAACACACGTACAGCACAATTATATATATATATAATATATATATATATATTACCACCAAGTTAACTTTGCACGGGCGCAGGGGAAGAGTTTTAGCGCTAGTGTCGCTGGTCTACTGAATCTGTAGAAGGGATGTAGGAGAAGACTGTACATCCGATCACGTACTGAAATGGTTCAATTTTAAGTGTTGGCGGAGAATCCCTAAACACGTGTGAAAGATCTTAACATGGTTGTCGAATTAGTCATTTAAGCACGGAACGCTCAAGCAGTCGGATCATTTAAAATCACAGTATTTGTCGTCTCTCGGTTACCAGCCAAACAATAAATCACAAGTGGCAAAGTGTAATGAGAAGGGACAGCCTATTCCTACATGTAACCCGGCGCAACAAGCCTAGAAGGTCCTTGGCCTACCATCCGGCTGCCGGCCTCACATCCACATGCGTTAATCACAGAGGTGATCATCCAGCCAGTGTAGGGGTGACATGTGGCAAGCATGTCAGGTACCCCAGCCGGTACAGCTGGCTTTTTTCAACGTGGAGCCGCTACATATTGTAGCTGCCCAAATTCCTCACAATGTTGGATGCTAATTGAAAAAAACTATCACCCTCATCATCAGTTACACTACAACATAAAATATACACATATTGTGACGTATAAAAATTCTGATTCAATTACTATTATGGTCGAATTTCGACCACTTGGCAAACAGTAGTTATAAAAATAATAAATAATAGTTTTGTTTATTTTTAATATTTCACTCACCTCATACTTCATAATTCATAGCAGACCCTGGGTTTCTTCACATCTTTTGTGACATTCTCAATGCTGTGTCACGTTCACAACTGAACTGAGTTGTGAACGTGACACAGCATTGAGAATGCCACAAAAGATGTGAAGAAACCCAGGGTCTGCTATGAATTATGAAGTATGAGGTGAGTGAAATATTAAAAATAAACAATATTAAAAAAACTCATAGTGTTATTTCCTATCTACATAACTTAAATAATAGTTTATTTATTCCGATAGAATTAAGGCTGTGAGGTTTTATCTTCCACCCAACCAGCTCAACTGTATTCTTACAAAATACAGATCGCGTTGACGATGGAACAATAGAAACACTAATTAATATATAGCAATTAAATATCAGGAAAATTACATAGCAACACAAATAATAACAGAATGATTTCCGGTATGTAGTCTATTATCTGCTTTCACTCGGATCAGATACCATTAAATACACTCGCATTAGAAATTAAGTTTCGCTAATTTAAGTATTTTTTTTTTAGAATTACTGTTTTTTCCTTCTTGTTTTTACCTTTTTTCGTTTTACCATTTCGTTTTACATTTTGTTTTGCCTTTTCGTTTCACCTTTTTTGTTAACTTTTATTTTTTCTCACGTATAAACACAAGGAAAGGACACACACCCAGACCCAAGGTGGAGATTTAAAATCCCCTACCCAGCCGGGAATCGAACCCGGGTCACCGACCACGCGACGGCGACGGACAGTCTCAAGCCCGCGAAGAGGTTAAGAGACAAAGAATTAATTACAGAGAAGCATTCATTAAGCAACATAGATTTTATTGCTACAGAAAGTTCATTCCTGCAACTTCTCCCTTACCATTTAACACAGCATAATTGTGTATAAGGGGGCTAGAATTTACACAATACATTTATGACTAACAAAAATATTTTATAGCTAATAACACATCGTTTAATTTTTAAATTGCACATAAAATTATGTCTAACGACCTATACCTGATGTTGTAAAACAGGCCTAATGAAATATTATGTGACCATTTGAAACATCCATGTAAACTTCAAGTCGTTTCATAGTTTCTAGACAGGGTAGTTAGTATTTTTTTTTTTCGTTTATAGTGGTTTTCCTGGCCGGGTGGGAGAATAGTGCCTTTTTATTTACGCACTTTAACTGTACATAATTGGCATACATATTAATCAAATACTATATTTAACGTATTTCAATCTGGGAAAATTATTATCATTTCTATATTTTCTCTTAAATATGAAAATAAAGTGGGACTATTTCCTGTCAAGACCACGAAGGTTACAACAATTCTTACTTCTAACCAGCGATAAACCACCTATTATGACAACGATGAGCACCGATGACCACAGATACACCACCGATGACCACAGATATACCACCGATACAGCATATCAGTGGCTTCAACAAATTGTGTCCGAATTTGTCTTTTACATATTTAACCGCTTAAAATAATAAAAAGGACGTTCCCTGGAATTCACCTACGTTAGAGTAATTGATTTAGTTTCCATTAAATGATTTAGGTTTTGGTTAGCTTTTAGTTTCCTTGCATTTTAAATCTGATTTAATGCGTAACATAAATGACCTCTTCATATCTGTTATTCTATGGAACATTCAACATGTCTGACGGTTACAACGAAAAATTATATTTCCACTACTTCATTTCATGACATGTTTCAATATTTTGACGATGGTTAAATCCCAGAGGTAAATGGTATCATCAACACTTCGTAATACTTTAAATTACATCAAAAATGGCATAAGTCGCGTAAGTAAAAAGCTGGTCTTGTACAACCCCACCGTTTTCCTTATTGTTTTACCTTTTTCTTTGTTTGTTTTACCTGTTTGTTAACTTTCTTTAATTCTCACATAGACACAAGGACACGACACACACACCCAGTCCCAAGGTGGTGATTTAAAATCTCCTACCCCGCCAAGAATCGAACCCGGGTCACAGGAGTGGAAGGTAGGGGCTCTACCGACTACGCCACAGCGACGGACAAATCTAGATGACTAACTATCTCACTCGCTCACTTCTATGGTTTTAGAAGCAGTAGGTTCGATTCCAAACTCCCTGAGGCCCACACCATCGGAAAACGTTCTTAGTCCATTAAATCAGTTCCCTAACTTTACTGCAAAAACGAATTATAAAAAGTTCTTATAAAAACCTTTAGATTATCCTACAAGAGAAGCGAATATAATAATGTTGATAATGATGGCCAGATGGCTTTCGGGGACCGTTGGGGTCTTAACGTTTCCTGAGGAAAACTCCCGAAAAAAAACCTCACCCAGGAAACTTGTCCCAATCAGGGATCGAATCCGGGCCTGCTGCGTGGACCACACCGGTGGACTGAAATAAAGGGTTACAACTTTTTGGACGTTTGTAAAATAAAATATTTCCTGTGCAATGGATGGGTGAACTTTTGCTTAAACCCATTGAAAACGGCCTTCATTTCACTGAGCTTCAAGAAAAGGTCACCCCCAAATTAATATTAAATATTGATATATAAATATATTTGGGGGTGACTTTTTCTTGAAGCTTAGTAAAGTGAAGACCTTTTTCAAAGGTTTTAAGCAAAATCTCATCCATTCATTGCACAGCAAATATTTTATTTCACAAAAGTCCAAAAAGTTATAACCCTAATAACCATATTATTTCATATTTTTCACTCTCTTTACCAAGTCAATTATTATTTATTATTATTATTATTATTATTATTATTATTATTACTATTATTATTATTATTATTATTATTTATTATTACTATTATTAGTATTAGTTAGTATTATTATTATTACTATTATTATTATTATTATTTTTTATTATTTTATTTCTTATTATTCTTACTCTTACTTACTTCTTCTTTCTTCTTTTCCTCTTCTTAGTCTTCTTCGTCTTCTTCTTCTTCTTCTTCTTCTTCTTCTTCTTTCTTTACTTCTTCTTCTTCCTCTTATTCTTATTTTCTTCTTCTTCTTCCTCTTCTTTCTTACTTCCTCTTCTTCTTCCTCTCTTTTTTATTATTATTATTATTCTTATTATTATTATTATTATTATACTTAAGAACAGTTAAGTCTCGTAGACTGCGATGGGCAGACATGTAGCACGTATGGAGAATGAAAGACTTGCATGGAAGCTTCTTGTAGGAAACCCAGACGGAAAACGCCCAGTTGGTAGACCAAGAATGAGGTGGGAGAATAACATTAACTATGATTTGAGGGAAGTAAATTATACAGGGATGATTGGAAAACATTGGCTCAGGATAGGGATGTATGGAGAGCTTATGTCCCGCGCGGCCATGAACCTACGGTTTCGATAGTGCCAGTGAGTGAGTTAGTTAGTTTAGTTAGTTAATATCTGTATAATTTAATCGTTGTGAAGTGGAAATAAGTCCTACAGCCTTAACTCCATGAGGTAAAACAAACCATTATTATTATTTTTTATTACTATTCCGGCTTTTACAATGAATATACATTTTTCCGGTACCCATGTTCACAGTTAACTACACATTTGTTTCACACATTTTTCCATTCTTGTCTGTTCATCCATATATCTTCTTCTATTTCCCATTCCCTCTTAGCTTCATTGATTCCCTGAATCCATGTAAATTTGGTCTACCCTTCTTTTTCCTTCCCTGTGGTTCCCAATCCATGATTATCTTAGGTAGTATTCCTTCTTCCATCCTTCTAACGTGTCCGTACCAATTTAATTGTTTCTTCTTAATAAAATCTAATATTGAATATTGTACCTGCATATTTTTTGTATATATGTATTTCTGATTATTATTATTATTATTTTTATTATTATTATTATTATTATTATTATTATTTATTATTATTATTATTATTATTATTAATCCCGAGAATGATTGTTTTCCCTAAAAAAAGCTATTAACATGAAGTTCTTAAAGTAACTAACAATGTTTTAAGCGTGTTTAATTCTAGTGACAACTGAATTCGTGTGTGCGTGTACAATACTTGGTCCTAAATCCAATATAATGACCCATCCTCAATCCCCTCTCCCTCCCAGTGAAATTATGTTCAGCTGAGCTGCTGTTCGTGTTCCTGTACAAGTTGTTTAGTTTTATTTCCATTACCACACAGTGTTTATGTTTCTTGTCGAAAAACCACTTTTTATCCCAACATGTTGATAGAAATTATGGCAGAGTGTCTTTCACTGTCTTCATCTTAATTATAGAGCGACTCTCTTTGTACATTCTACCAGAATCATTTTAATTTACATTGTCATAACTATTCGATTAAATGTATGAATACAACTCAAATACACACCTAAATTAATACAACTCAAAAAAATAGAAATCTAATTCAAATGTATTAGTCTTATATAAGGAAAATTTATCATAAGTAATGCCACGAGTGATTTCCAAATTATCGATAAATTCCACGACTCACGAAGTGAGGAATGAATTTATCTAGAGAATTTGGAAATCAAGAGTGGCATTTGTTAGGACTATTTAACGAATAAAATTAAGCTGTTTACTCACAAATCATTATTTAAATATAGTTATTTTAAAATATTTATATATTTAATGTAAACGGCGATGTTTGAAAACAAATGAGAAACGATAGGTACGCTTCATCTGCTTCTTTTGTTTATCACTGCAACCAGATCATACTATTTATTGCCAAGGAACGCAACATTGTAAGAATTCTCTCTAGTGGAGAAAAAATTAAACACATCAAACTGTATATATATTCATTTCTGATGTCGTATGATGTAAAAATGACTATTTAACTCATGCCCCAAATGGGAGTCAATGACCAATCACGTTTCAATGATTTCTGTTTTACAACCAATCAGAGTCGTGTTTCACCAAATATTTATCAGTGTTATAATTACCATATTAAAGAAAGCTCCTCCTTATAATATGCGATCCTTTGGCAATAAATAGTATGATCTGGTTGCAGTGATAAACAAAAGAAGCAGTAGAAGCGTACCTATCGTTTCTTATTTGTTTTCAAACATCGCCGTTTACAATAAATATATACATATTTTAAAATAACTATAGTTAAATAATGATTTGTGAGTAAACAGCTTAATTTTATTCGTTAAATAGTCCTAACAAATGCCACTCTTGATTTCCAAATTCTCTAGATAAATTCACTCCTCACTTCGTGAGTCGTGAATTATCGATAATTTGGAAATCATTCGTGGCATTACTTATGACAATTATATTTTTCCGGATTGTTACCTGAGAAAAAATACATTTAAGAAAGTGCAAACAGTGGTTTCTTTTTTTGGTGGTATAATCAATTACTACAAATGTTTTTATATTAACTCCCGCATGCGGCATGTGTTGACATTCATGGACTATATATACATTCTCAAAGGCTAATCACTGCAAAATAATGGTCAGACCTGTTCAGAATATATATTATTATATTGTTTATATGAAAGTAAAGTAAAGTAAGTGATCCCACAACAGACCCGGAGGCCCTTGGGGTAGTAGGAGGTTAGGGCTCCCACTGTTTCTAGACAATCGGCACTTTATGTCAGCCGGGTTGTCAGCCCTGCGTGACGGCCGCCTTTAACCCAGAACAGCGTCCGGTACTCATTTCCGTTAGAGGCTGAGTCGACCCCAGGGCCATAGTGCCGCCAGAGGGTTTGGGCCAGTTTAAAAATCCTGACCCCAACGGGACTTGAACCCTCGACCCTCCGGCTTGTAGCTCAGTGCCTTAACCACTACGCTACGGCGTAATAACAATTAATTGAATTAATATTAGTTAGCAATGAATTGGTATTAACACGCGTGCAAATAAATATCTCAGTTCGACACTTGTTGATTTATGATGTGCAGCAAGTGTCAGTGTGAATTTATGGAAGAGATGATATCATGTAACAGAGGTTCTATGGGAAATTCAACTTGTGTGGGAGAATTCATTGACCTTGTGAAGGGGCGTGGCGCATATATTCATTCACAAACTTATCCCGTCCCTGGCTTCATTTATCTCTTTTCTGGGACTGAGTTCCAGCAGGAACTGTCAGTTTAAACTCCTCATTTAGCTAAATGAATTGTTATTATATAAAGATAGATAGTTTCCATTTTTCACGTCCAGTTAAAATGTATTGACTGTTCAGTTAAATAAAAAATAAGTTTGAAAATCGAAACAAAATGGGCTGATATCGTGTGCCTTGTGTTTCAGAATAAGTATTACAGACTTCTAGGGGTTGTATACTCGGACCAACGGATCTGTGCTCCTATAGCGCTGACATCGTTATTAGAAAACATTGAAATATGGTAAACAATAGGCCTACTGCTATATATGCCTAAAGTTCTCCTTCGAAATAAAGTACCTTCATTTGCTCCTATTTAGTCCTGAACTGATACTACAAATATTCCTTATGACTTTTTAATGTAATAATCATTTTAGAGGATGGAGAAGGCCAACAACTCAAATATGTTAATCAGCTGTTAGTTTATGCTGACTATTTAAACCACGCCCCAAATGGGAGTCAATCACCAATCACGTTTCAATGATTTTTTACTTACAACCAATCACAGTTGTGTTTCGCCTAGAATTTACCAACTAAAGTTTATCATAATAAAGAAAGCACCTCCTTTTTAACATTCTCAATAGGTCATAGCATTATTTTGCAGTGACTGACTCTCTAAGAAATACGGCTACCAAGAATGTATATATAGTGCATGAATGTCAACAGAAAGCGGATGCGAGAGATAATATAAAAACATTTGTAACAATTGTTTTATGCCAACACTGTTTGCACTTTCTTAAACGAATT